>CAJHUC010001780.1:0-120636 GCA_905146915.1 Ostreobium quekettii
TGCTGCATTCATTTTAGGACGGTGGGACGTCACCCTGGCTCGGAACACCGTTCACAATTTTGGCAAAAAGGCCATGAAGAGAGCCACTACTCACCCTTGCGAGGATAGAACGTTTGCGTTGTCTGAAATTCCAAAAGGAGCTTGGCACGAAGCAGCACTGTTGGATCCGCTCAGCAATCGCAGGGCATTTCGCATGGTACTTGTAATGACCGCAGATTGCAATAAACTTCCTTTACGGATGACTTCAAATTCTTTCAGCGGCTTCCGTACCCACTCTGCAGCTTTGCGGACACCGTATAACTAGTTCAGGCTTATTGCGTTTCCGCCCCCCTGTACAGCGACCAACAGCATCTCTGGCGATCCTGTGACTGGTGTGGGAATTCGCGCGTCTTGGTCATTGAATCGGCAAAATGTCGCACCCCGCCACGCATCATCGAAGTGCGTGGCTCGCGAAATCATCCAAGGAAAGGGAGGCGTGGTCCAATGCGATTGAAGGTTGAGTCGGACAATCAAACGAGGGGCTTGCTTCCGAGTTCTCGACGCGGAGGCGCTTGCGTCAGCGTTGCATGGCAAACGCCTGATAGGCTATCAAATCGGTAGCCACCCGGCTGAGGGCATCTTGCTGCTGAGCGGCCACGAACGGTGCGCTATGGCATCTCTTTTTCAGCCGTCCTACGAGGGGACACCGGACCTGTGCGCATGCCTTTCCGAGCCCTTGGCGTAGCCGCTCTCCCAGGTTGGAAGCTGTATCCAACCGACTGTCTTTGCAAGAACTGCAAACGTGTCACAAGATTCCGGCGACATATTTTAGTCTCCACAGCGTGCTAACTTCTGCTGTACTATTCTGAACATGTGTCAATCCTTATGCAGAAGTGCGCGTTGAGTTTGTAGGGGCCCTGTTTGGATAAGCGACGAAATATGGATGTTTGGCGGCCAGGAAATGAGTAATTTTTGGGGCGCAAGGGGACTTTGTGAGGTTTTGATGTGATGTGCGTGGGCGCGAGATGCCGCACCTATACCGGTACCTGGACAGCTGATGCCCATCGCATTGAGCACAGGCATAGTTACAAGTTTGCTTTGCATTTTGATGAGCCGCTTCAGATCCTTTTCAAATCGGGGTTTCGCGACCCTCATATCGATTTGGTAAAACAATGTCTCGATTCGAAATAACCTGTATGTTATTTCGTTTATTTCCGCCTGTTCGCGACAGCGCATAATGGCCACCGTTGCACTGGGTGGATCACTTATGCATTATGGTGCGCGACTTATATGCGCTTCAAGAATATCGTTTATATGCAAGGCATTCTGAATTTATACAAAGAAAAGGAAATTTTGTTAGAGAATTCACAGAATTGTTCCTCCTGTGATGGGACTTTTGCGAGCATCAATTGATTGTTGCGGAAGATGCCATCTGATTCAGAGTATGTTTTATGAAGTGGTTGCATTGTGGCGATGAGTGGGCATCTCTAAAGTGTCGTATGGCTGGTTGCTGATGGATGATGATCACTGTCATGTGAAAAGAAGAGCTCTGTGGTTGCTAAGAAGTTCGAATTGCTCGGTTGCGGGGGTCGTTGCCACCGTCGGCAAGGCTCTTCGCTGTGGGAAGGGTGAACAAATATGTCAGCCCTGGGCGTGTTGTGTGTTGTGTGGCCTTGCCCCTGGCCGTGTACCAACGCCGTTGAAGCATCGGCGATCGTGGACTCGCGCTTCCCTTCTGCACTCCAAAGGGGGCCGTTTGAATCGCATCAACTGCATTTCCTTCGTCGCCATTACATATCAGAAACATCCTTGAAAGGAAACGCTATGTGCTACGGTAGTGTGCCTCCCGGTCATATCTGAAATGCACTATCCTGTTGGGAACGGTAAACTAGCGCCATGAGGCTTACTTGCAGTTCCCGTTGGTGATGTTACCAGCATCAGTAGCGTTGGACGCTGATGGCTGTGATTGGTGTATTATTGTAAAATGATTGCCTAAGCATAAAGAGGCACGCCTGTCGGTGACAAATCTGTATCTCTGCCTCCTCAGCAACGTCTTTGAGCCAGTGGCCACCCTTGTTTTCAGCGCAAGCGCAATCCGAATCTAGCGTATCATCGTTTAGTTCAGCGGCAGCTTGCGTGCCGTTAAAAACATCAATCCTCACCTAACACCAGAGAAAAAATCGGCCAAAATACACGGTCCTGAAAACGGTGTACTTATTTCAAAATACACGGCTGCCATCGGCAGCCGATGGTACATGGTTGAGGTCATGTAAACCGTATTCTCTGTCATGTTGTCCATGGTAGTAAGGTGGGCCATTTTCGCGTACTACACAGAGCTGAAAACTACACGATTTTTGCAATCGCGTAACGTCGTGCTCCAAAACGCAAGACTTTTACATGATTTTAACACGATTTCACGCGATTGTGTACCATGCAAAATGGCCGAATTTTCACCAGTGTAATCACGTTAGCCGTTTTATTACAAATCGAACAAACAGCTAATACTCAGTCGCCTGCCCACGTGATCCGGCACCGACAGCAGTCAGACGATCCCACCGCAATAACTACAGCGCTTATTAGAAGCCGCTCGCACCTTCTCAGATTCCGACGGTGCATTCACACCATGCACCTTAACTACACGATCCGATATCCCGTTCTCAAGTACTGGTAGGATTCGGGCAGAGCACACCACCGCATTTTCTCCCAGTGTTTTCAAAGTCAGATTACCTGCACGGTCAATAGACGTAGCCACGCCATAGATCTGTAGACGAGATCGAGGAGACCATTGGCGTTGCCATCCCGCACAAGGTATGGGATGCGCCACGAGCGTTGGCGCCTAGTCCAGGGGCCCA
The DNA here is from genome assembly GCA_905146915.1 of Ostreobium quekettii. NCBI lineage: Eukaryota > Viridiplantae > Chlorophyta > Ulvophyceae > Bryopsidales > Ostreobiaceae > Ostreobium > Ostreobium quekettii. The sequence goes on from CAJHUC010001780.1 coordinate 2,832, forward strand.
TTCATCATCATGGGCATGCTCAAACGCGAGGCACACCTCTCCCAGCAAAAGGGAGACGTATTGCACCACGATGCGTTCTGCGGGGAAGGATACCACCGTCTGAGGAATACGAGGAACAATACGAGGGACACGAGGGACATGTGGATCGTGTGAAGCGCAAGGAATGGGAAAAACATGAGAGACAATGGAACAAGAACTGCGCCAGGAACACGAAAAATATGTGAGCAAATGTATAACTACGCACGCATATCAGCAGGGTACATGCCATGTTACCAACAATGTGGCATTCAGAAAGCACGGGGCAGATCTGTTGAGAGTACCGGGCTACAGACAGTGACTGCGTGCAACAGTGCAGGGCATCCGGGAGCATCTTGGTGCTTGAACGCGTGATCGTTTCAAGCAGAATGCACAGATTTTCGCCCTGGTCGAAGAAATACCTTCGCCGGTGCCAACTGAACAGTTTGCAATGTCGAGCAGTTGGATGTGCAATGAGGACACCTGTGCCGAGCGCGCATATCTTTTGCGCGTCACGCACACAGAAATGCAGTACATCGCTGATGAAGCATTGACAATGGGCATTTATCCAGACAGGAGAGTTATCTCCCAATTGGCGTACCAGGGACCAACGCATTGCCGAAAGTTTTCTCAGGAAACGTGGAAGCAGCGAAAGGCAGCGCGCAACACGATTTTTGCGTATATGCATCGAAGCGTCACCATTATCACCACGTGGCGCCTTGGTAACAAGGGCAGGGCCGACAGGTTCATGGAATACAATGGAAACAATGGCAGTTTTCAACACTAATTTCTCATGTCCCGATCGGCGGTGTTTACCTCAGCGCAGTAGGCATCGTCGATCTGGTCCTGCGTGAATCCGCATCTCGCCATGCACCAAGGGGCCGTGGTGCACCAGGAGGCGGCTTCAGCGCAGAACGCCGCTTCTTGTTCCATGAAAGCCCCGCACCTAAACCACACGGGTTACCAACACGGCTTATACGCACTGCGTTCCTCAGCATATGTTTTAGCTGTTTGCCTTTTATATATCTGCGTTTCTATGTACATCTTTCAATGTATGTCTATGCGGCTTACATTCCATGTTCTCCAATGTTGTTTACCTGTGCCGCGATTTCTTTGCCCGTATCAATTGGTTCCTGGTCAGGCGAATCAATCGAATGTATATTTTAGAAAAAGCAATGGACGAAAATGGCACTGTATGGCATTTACTGCTTGGGGATTTAGACGTTGAACAGCACTGGGACGCGGCTCCTCGACGTTAGGAATTCAGCACGGGCTACCACACGGGGGACGAGCGGGTAAAATGCACAGATGACATACCTTACAGGAAAGCATTCTAGGATGCGTATCGCGGTATACCCTTCTGCACCAAAAAAATGCACCCTTGCGCTTTGTGCACCGCATTTTTTTCAAAGCTTTGTGTCATTTACTTATGCTGGTCCGCAAAAATTCCAATAAAATTTCTCCGCAATCAAAGGCCAAGCATTACGTTGCCATGCAGAAGGTTTGATTTTTTCACTGATGCAGGTCTCCCACCTCCTGCAAGGGGGGAAGGCAACGCTTTGTCTAATTGCTCGATGACAATAAATATTTTCAGGCAAAAGATATCGACACGCAAGTTGTCTAGTTTTATTGATAAAGGAATGGTTTCAGGCACAGGATTTCATCACACTTAATTTTTAATTTCATTGGTAATCAAGTAGTTTTAGGCGAAGGATTTCAACGCACCTGCGCATGCACCACTCGGAAGTGAGACACCATCCCACGGCGCCCTGGCAGAAGGCGGCGTCATCGTCCTGCCTCAGGTGGCGGGCCTCTCCAAGAGCCAGTGCGTTAATTAGGGCGAGTGCGAGCAGTAGGGCGCAGGCCAGGAAAATCTTGGGTGCCATGATGCCGCCGTTCCTTCCTGCACGTGGCGTGGCCCAAAGAATCGGCTCAATGGCGGGCGAGTCGGAAAGTACCAAAGCTACAGTGTGGGAGATAGTCGGGGGTAATGCAACAAACTGGAATGGTGGTGGGGCTTGTTAAGAGGAGGGTGCGGTGCCATGATCATCCCCGCCCACGTCCCCAGAAATTTCTTCGATTACATATTTAGATGCACTCCAATGTAGTGTCTGCATATCTAAGGATATCCAATAGATGCATGAAACAGACCAAATATCCTAAATTCATCCTGTGCATATGAATATCCTATCTCAGCCTTCGCAAAATATTACGGTGTCGCAATCAAGCGTACGAAACTCTTCAACGACATTCCGTATGCATGGACACCGTGCAATTGCAAGCCGCTCAATCAGCCAAAATGCCATCGCGAGCAAGCACTCCAGTCAATGGTGAAAGCCACACCGACCAACAGCAGCTGACTGACACATTTGACACTGATTGATGCTGTCACGCACATTTTTGTCCCATCGCTATCGCTGTGATGGCGCTAATCTGTGTCAAAATGGCATCGCAGTTGGCACCGCGAACGTGGCGCTTTCTGGCATTGACATTGCTGGGCGGATGGGTACCCAAGGCGTCGGACTACCCTCATTGCTCCTGGCCAGGTGAATTGGCAGAGCGTTGGACATCCCATCAAAGGTACTCGGCCCGATCTCCGGTGCAGCCATCCTCTGCCATCCGCACTTCAACACACACGCACGGCGTGTGGTCAAGCGTGGGCGCCATCGCGTCCGCTCTGCACGCGGCTGTACGCTCTTACTAATGCCCCCCATTACGCCTTACTAATCCCACTACCAGTAGCGCCGACTTCCCCACCGGCAAAACGCGCCCCCACCGGCGGCCACCTCCGGGGGCGGGCCCTGCGTTCCCTCTTTCGCGTTGCGCTGCGTTCCGTGGGGCTGCCGTGGTCCCACCGGGCCGCTGGAAAGACCGCCAAGACGGCGCACGTTCCCCGACGTGTCCCCTCAAGTGGCACCCCGTTCGTTGCCCGCGGCCGCGGGGCGTCACGCACAACCATTCCATTCGATGGCATCTCCGCCAGGACGCCAAGCGGGCAGCCCTCCTTTCGCGGTGGCGCAAAGCCACGAGCGTGGGAAGACGATCACGACGCACGGTCCTGGCCGCCGTCGGGGGAGCCGCCCCGTTCACTTCTTGCAGGCGTGGCGCTCTGAGGGTCGCCATGTGATCACGGGGGTCGAGCGCCTCGCCATCTGCTTCGCGACCCGCAGACCTCGACCGTCGGCGGCGGTCACGGCCATTGCGCGTTTCCGGCCGCATCGCGGGAGCCGTCCCGTTCGCCTTTGTCCAGCCGCGGCGCCCCACGCACTGGCATTCGATCACGGAGGCCACGCGCGGCGGCCTCTTTATCCTTGAGTAAACAGCTCACAAGTACTGGGCGACGGCGACGACGCCACACGCAACGGCAAGCGTCGTGTTCACTTCTTGCCCGGGCTCAAGCGCAGCCATTCGATCACAAAGCCGGCGCAATCCGCCCTCTTTTCGCGGGAGCCCCGCGCCACGAGCGTTGCAGTGAGTCCCCGCAAATGTACGTGATTCATGCCGTCCGTTGCCCCTTAGCGAGCATCCTTGTGGAATCACGAAGGGGCACTCAACCGGACGGTCACCGGTCCCCCGCTTCCGTCACCGCGGATCTGGTGCGGCTTTCACGACCGCTCCACTGGATGGCATTCCCGCGACTCGAAAGGCATCCCCGAAAGCAGCTGGGAGAGGCTTCTTCGCTCTCGAGAACTCGGCCGCACCGCCTCCCTCCCTTGAAAGGCCCTAGCACGCACTGCCTTGCCACCGGTGACATCATTAATCTGCACGCTCGCCACCCCCCGCCCACCCACAGACGCCCTCCCCCACACGCGCCAGCCGCTTCTCGCCCGCAGCCACGACGGCACTGTTCGCAGCACGCGCGGGCGCAGAACAAGCGAAGGGCTGCCTCCTTCCTCCCTACTCATTCGATCCGGAAGCGCCCCCACCCCCCTCCCCCCATGCTTGACCAGGACTCTGTTGTCTGGCCCACCCCACCCCAACCCCAACCCACACACGGAGCGCGCTATCGATCCCCGCCTCTAGAGGGATGCATTAAGGGACCTCTGGAGGGATGCACGCCGGAGGCTTTGCCAGATCTTACAAGCCCTTTCCCACCTCTCCTGCCCGCTTCTCGAGCTTCTCTCCTCTCCCGCAGTTCCTCTTCCGTTCTCCTCCTAACTCGACGGACAGCGCAAACAGCAGCGGTGCCCATTGATCTTTATGGGGGGCGTGCGGGCACCTTACGCCTGCTCCGCTGGATTATGACGTCCGTGGATCCTCCGTCAGCGATGTGCGGCGCTCGCGTCACAGAAGTCGAATTTGCCTCATGTGGCGAGGGACCGGCGTTGTGACAGGGCTGCAGACCGGCATGACAGGATAGGACGGTGTACTGGACAGGCCAGGGTGTCCTTGAGGACGTATGCGAGTCGAAAAGCGCCGAGGAAGTTGGGGATGGGGGGTGTGAGGCCGCCTTAAGCCGGTCGATGGGATGATGGCCTGCTTTCCGTGCGATATCGATCGTCGGCAGCGTGAGCGGGAAGATTGGGCAGCCGAGGGGATGTTGTCAAGAGAGTTTGCAAGAGAAAGCAGTACCAGACGCACCAGACCAGACGTGCCAGACTGTACAATACCTGGTTGTACCATTGCCCCTGAAAGTATGTGTGTCCCAGGTCGAACACCATCTGGAAAGCGCACAGGAATGTGTCACTGGATGCGGCGGCAGGGTAGCGTGGCTGGAAACGGGGTAAATGGAATAGCGCCCGTCCCCTAGGGAAAGATGGTGCGCGTGCCGTAGTATATTCCACCCTTCTGCATAGTAACATAAAGCCCATTTCCGGGGAGAAAATAATGAAATAGATAACGCTATTTTGTTAAATTTGTGCGGAGCAACGTAAAAGTAACAAAAATAACACTCTAAAAGAAAAATGTAGGGAACGCTAAAAGTTTCCAACGCGGAGGGTTGAATATTTTGCAGTAGGAACGCCGTTGGGAGGCGATTCGCCAGTATCCACTCTTTCGTCACTCTCGGGGTGGGACTCACTAAGCCAGGCAGAGGGTGAGCTGACCGCCAAAGCGAGCAGGCTGGAATTATCGTGCAAAATGGATCGTACATTGTGATGATGATGCTGATGACCAGAATCCACTAATTGCGTGCCATCATGCATTATGCACGCAGGTGCATCATACGTCGCAGTGATTGAACAAAAGACACAGCAGCTGGATGCTGAGGGGAGCGCTAGCATTGCTGCGGTGATGGGCGTCGCCACGTGGAGGTGCGGAGGGTTGTGCCCGTGGCAGCTGTTGTGAACGAATGACGCAAACTGGAATGATGACGACGGCGACTATGGATATCACTAGCAGAGAACCCCATTTTTGCGGTGCCATGCGCGATGCCATTTTGATACCAAATATCGCCGTCGCCGTGACTGCGGTGGCGCGAAGGAAGGAACATATATTCAGCGAAACAGGCGAGCCTCTGAGCAGGAGACGGTCCCATCAGTGCACCAGCTAGAGGTTCGCTCTGGATCCGCAGAAGCCGCCGGACATTGTAGTCCGGTGATTCCCTGTCGCGCGCCCCTCCGCGGTGTGCCATTTGTAATGCGGCCCTGGCGGGATCCTGCGATCGACCCGGCTCCACTCAATGGCCATGCGTCGGGCGCACACAACAGCGCTCAACTCAAATCGAGTAAAACTCTCGCCCCCCCGCCCCTCAATGCACAGTCGGGGCCGGCCATTTGCTGGCCATCCATCAGGTGTCCAAGGAACTTCTGCCACCGTACGGCGATACGACGGCGAGCGTCGTTTCGCCGTCAATCCGCGTCAGACCGCAGTCGCCCCCTCTCGCTCCTCGCCCAATCAATCCTTGCAACACCACGCGGGAAAAGCTATCCCGGGAAGCCTTGCGTCATATCTGCGGTACTTGCTTACTAATGCCGCGCCCCCCCGCCTTCGAAAGTGCGCACCCCTGTTGTGGATTGACCGGCATCACAATGCCATGGCGCACCTAAACCGTACGCGCGCTTACACATTCCAGAGTAAGGTGCCGCTGCCTCCCAGCTGGCCACCTCCCCCACACAGGCCCCAACGAGGTTCCCCTGACTGGCGCACAAAGCCAAACCGACCACAAGCCGCCCGCTTGGACACATCTCTCAAGGCTGCTGGATCGCAGACAGAAGCGCGGGGACAAACCCAAAGGCCGACGGCGGCGAGAGGGGCCCAGAGGTCGGGAAGGGGCTTGGCCACTTGCGCCGCAAACGGTGAGGTGGGACAGCAACAACGGATACGGGAAGACCGTCCAAGGGGAAGGGGGGTGGGGTGGGATGGGGTGGGGTGGGGCCGATGATGGCCCTTGGGGAGCCTGCAGCACGCATTGGAAAGCGCCAGCGTCGCGCCCCCTGGTTGGTCATCGGTCCGCAAGCTCGACGCCGCGCATGGCCCGGAGCTCTCGAGCAGTCCCAAATTCGGCCGAGCATGACAAGCGCCTGGCGGCGGAGGCCAGCCACTGCGGCGTCCGCGTTTAGCTGAAGGCAAGATGCGAGCCGTCGTCGTCGGGCAGTCGATGGCGTCCGGCGGGGCGCGGAAAGCTTGCTCAGCGAAGGGTGCCGTCGGCCCGTGCAAGTACCGAGGCAGGGGGGGGGGGCTGGGTTCGAGCTTCGGTGCGCTTTGAGCGAGGTATGGCGTGGGACTGCCCGCACCGGCCGTGGATCGTGCCTCCCCGCGCAGGCCGCCGCGCCCGCTTTATAGCCCCGCCTGTGGCCATTCGATGTGGAGCGCGCGGGCGTTCCCGCCACGGGATGCGCGTGGGCGGCGGGCCTGCCCATCTTGAGGCGACCGGCGCCTGGCCCTCCAAGAGGATCCGTCTGATCGGGTGCCCGCGCGTTTTGCGCCGCGCTCCAGAGATAGATGGGGATACTCGCGGCCGGTTCCCTGACGTCCGGGGCCGGCCTTTATAGCCCCTCTCCGTGCTCCCGCCCCGATTTGAATGCAGGCGTTCCCGGTCTGCTTCAACATTAACAGTCTCATAGCATCATGTTTGCGATGCCGTTGCAACTAGAACTGATGGAGTATTGTTAAAAGCTGGACGCGTAAAGGGGCAACGTGACATTAGGAATTGCATTAAGGACACTGATGAAGTGAATGGATGTATAAAGGACACAATTCCTGTTGTCCCTTTGCTGGGCTGTAAGCTGCTGCCGCGGACTCGAGCCTGTGGTCCCCATTCAGGGGTGGCCACCCCTCGACCCTGCCTGCCTTTGTCGGTGCCGACAGCCATCCCATTTTCATCATCACCATCATCAATCATGTTCATATGAATAGGCAGTGAGATGGCCGTTCCATGCAGCAATGCCTTTTGCGCGCAAAGTGGCGCTATCGCGCTGCTTTTGGTGGCGTCAAAGGGGCTCCAATGGCGTCTAATTGCATCGCGGCTGGCCTCGCCAGAATGGCGATTTCTGTTTGTGGTCGGAGAGGCTGGCGGCGAACTTTAGGCAGGGATGTTGTCCGATCGGACCCACCCAAGCCGATATTATGTGGCACTGCGAATCCCGGTAATGTTTGAAAGACGATATTAGTAATCACCACGGTGTTCTGTTCAGTGACAGACTGTCGCTTTTGCCGGCACGACTACCCAAGGCATCCCTATCTGTACTTTGCGGCTGTGCTTCACAGACTCTCACTTTCATAACAGATTACAAACCTGATTAGTACATCAGTCCCGGAACCCTAATCCCAGTGCTTTGGGACCTGCTCACAGCTTCCAGGCGTCGCCACGTGACGACATTCTACTGGTTTGTAGACAAGGACGCTTCGTCAATGACGGCAAGGTCTCCGCGACAGGGACCTTACCTCTCGCTCTCACTCTAACATTAATGCATAAAGTAATTGGCCTATATTGTTGTACTCAAATACTGCACTAATCAACAGTTGCCACGTTAAATTATGATATCACACTTCCTCTGTCCTGCACTAAACATCCTCTATTTTCTGGCGCATTATTTATCCACCACCGGGACTTCCTTTCCTAATGAAATTTAGATGAAAATTGTATTTGTGTCAGGAGTACATGATCAGAAAGTTAAGTCATTCCCTTGAGTATTGAGGATTTGGCATTGCTTTGTGGCAAGGGTCTTATACCGAGTAAATTTCGATGGTGACCAAGATTTGCCTTTACCAACGCTCGAAGAATTCGAGCTCGCTATCCCTTCTGAAAAATTGATGCTTAGGGGTTTTAGGATGCAATATATATTTTATATGCAAATTCAAAGCAGCTATTGTAACAATTTTTTTTCAAATAGAGGGCATTTAATCCGGACGGAAAATTTATATATTATCTCTCTCTCTCCATATATATGTATGTATGTATGTATATGGAGAAGCACTAAGTTAGTGCACTGGTCCTCGAAGCGGAATTTCAGCACTTTGCGACCTGCGCCACTTCTAAATTTTCGAGTGAAATCGAGTAACGGCACTCCGGTGACGTCATGTACAGGAGCTTCCATGGCGTCCAAGGCCTCCCCGGCATGTGCCCTACTCCTGGCGCTCGCTCTAATTAGTATACTGCTCCCCAGTGAGGCCGGTCGGGATCTGAAGCAGGATTTGAGGGCACAGTACTGTACGCCAGAGCTGAAGGTGAGCGCATCGAAAGTCCTGAGAACACATCTTGCGAATCTCCTTTTCCTCCTTGCGTTTGAGCTATATCTCACACCAAATTGGCACCTATGATTATAGCTCATTACAGTTGTAGATTTCCATTCGCCATTTAGTCTATCGACTACTTGTAAGCGAGCTGAATTGGTCCCTCATATGCGCGTGTCTTTGCGGCTGGATTTGCACAGTTGTTATTTCCACTATAGCGTTATGATCATTAATTATTCATCTGCGAAATTTTGCTCACGCGTGTGCCGCCCCCTAAAGCTTATGCAATGAACTTAACACTGCAGGAGAGATGCAGCTATACCTCTTGGTGCGCCGAATTGTGCGGGTACAATCAGGAAGAGACGGACTACTTGTTCTGCTTGAACGCACAGAGCTGGTGCCACACCTCGCCTTGGTGCGTGGAGAGATGCAGACGCCAACAGTGAATTGAGCAGACCCAAGAGATGCCTTACGCTGATGCAGTGCATGCGGTCAGTTTGATTGCTGGCGGCAACTAGCATCAGAAAACAGGTTCGAGCCGGTGAATTGCGAATTGACTGCACGATGCTGTATCGTGGGCGCTATGGCGAGCTAGGCTGTGAAGGGGGGTTCACAGTCAGGATCAAAACTGGATGTTTGCTTTAACAGTAAGGACGCCGAGACACGCGAAATCCTTCGAACCGGAGGGGGAGGGGGGCACGGAGCTTCCAGCAGTCTGAATTGTGGGGATCACAACATCGTCCGAGCGGTGAAGAATTAAGTGGAATCAGAAGCGGTGCATTGTTGTACTTTTCCCGGCGGGGAAATGCGAAAAAACAGAGGATGCGTTGTGGGCAGTACGCCGAATGGCTCCGTGGCCACATCTCTGGGGTGGTTTTGCGATGTTTGCTTTGGCGTCGGGGAAACTACAAAGAGAGGCGTTGGCCTGGCCCAACGGCGTACTCAGAATAGGAGTAGCCCGAACGCGTTGGGAAGAAGCTCTGCAATAACCATCATGTTTATTGTCAGTAAACATGACAGCTCTTTCTTGTGCAAAGCTAGCTCAGGGCTCAGTGTATCGCCGTTCTTGGTTGCATCGCTTTTCCTTAAAGGATTTGCCCGCTTCACTCTGCAAAGATCACCGCTGGCCATGTCATGTATCGCGTGAATTCCTTGCCAAGCGTTCGTTCTGGTTCCAGTATCGCGTTTTGGAAAACACAAAACTGCAATGTATGCAATACTGCAAAAAGCACACAATTCATGTACCGTATTTACCCGGTATCAGCATGTAGGGTATCACCTTTCAGTATCCCCCCTCTTTGGGTGGCGAGCCACGTCAGTATCCATGACCCGGTGATGCTATCCTCCCCCAAAGGGTGGCAAGGTGAGTCGGCGGCTGGTGTTGGGCCCCGTTTACCAATCTGGACCAAACCGCGTTCCCTGGGATTCGCGAATCGACGGGGACGATCGGGTCAGGGTGGATGCTGTCGAGGGAGAGCTTGGAAGGGGGCCCTCAAAAGGCCTCATGGTCGACTGGCCGCCGTTGGCGCTCTCAGAGGAAAATCGCAGGGCAACGACCGACGCCGCGGTGCACGATCAAAGAAGCTATAGAGAAATCAGAGCCGCCCTGGTTCCTTGATTGAGTCAACATGCTGCCCGGCCTGTCAGAGCCGGTTCCGGCCTGGCGCCTGCCAAGGGCGCTCCAAGGCCCAGCGCCAGCAATGGGCAGGCGACGGCGCTGGTCGGGGCGGCTGCCGTTGTGAGACCCCGCCTTCCAAAACTGTCTGCAAAACACTACGTCGACGACAACCCCGTCCCCAATTTTCGCACATCGCACTGTCTACCAGGCCGCAAACCATAGATCACAGATCCTATCAGCCTTCCCAGCCGCAATCCCACGGGGAACCGCCGCGTGTCAAGCACATCGCTGCGGCGTGGCGCCGCAGTGAGGCGATAATTGCTTGCATTGCAGGGGCAAACGCGCCTCGAGCATTCTAGCGAGCCCCCTTGTCCACAATCGCCAGTCGCCGCCACCTGGTGCAGCCCTAAGTCAAGGCCGCCAGCTCCCGTGAAGAGGTCGACGATATCCCGCAACAGTATTGCCAGTTTTGCCCATTTCTGGGCATTCCACGGCCCATGTCAAAAATTCTCCTTGTCTACTATTTGGGATCAGAGGTCAAAAACAAGTTAGTATACGTAACCCACTCTTAGTATCCACCGCTCATTTGGGGGGTACAATACACGCCTACTAATGTACTTCCTCCGTCCGGAATTAAATGAAACAGTTTGTTGACTGACCATATTTTTATCGTGTACTTTTTATTTTTCCTTCAGAATTGGACCAGCGTATCTACTATGTGTTTAGTCAATGCTGTCAAAATTTTATCAACATAAAATAAGATTCAGACATATGGTTGTACTTTGAAGCCCAACGACTCAGCGCCAGAATTTGAACATTCGCAGTCAATCCCCAAACCCACGAAAACCTAGCGCCCCGGACCATGAAGGCCTGGTGCACGAGTGATGCCCCTTCCAGTGGTCTTCAAAGTAACAGAAGGGGGAAGTTGCCTAGGCGCTCGGGCTCTAGCCCATAGATCGACACCCTTCGCAACGCACGATCGACGGAATTGGTACCTGTGTTTGCGTACCGCCAATCGATGGATGCTCGAAATCCCCCCATCTTCCACGACAGCACACCAACACGCCTGGGTTCCCCCACTGCCTAGCGGTCTCCTGGTGGCTCAAGACTAGCCGTTGGATATTTGCACGCAACATAAGCTTTAGGTTCAGCACAAATCTCTGATTAGGTGGCTTCCCGATGCAAGCAAACCCTCTTTCCAAACAGGCTTCAACCCTGCCAAACATGACAATGGAGGGTTTGGATGCTCTACCAGAGACCCCGCGTGTCGCTATGATGGCGTTCTTGCATCTTGCAATGGCACGGGCGAAGCTCAGTTGCAGCGGCACCCTTGAAAGCAGCGTGAATGGCGCACAAAGTGTTTCTCGCGGCACGTGCCCACCACAGCCAATTTCAACGATCTTTTGGCCGCCACGCAGCGAGGGCACGTTCACATTCTCCCAAACCTTCCGTGGCGGTCTTAGCACCCATGGCGTCCTCGCCCATGGTGGGGACTCTTTCTACAAACGCCGGGACTGCGAGGTTCGCAGATTTCTGGGTCTCCGATCCGGAGCTGCTGCCCTGATAAGGCCATCAAAACCACGGTGGTGATCAAGGATCGAATGGTACAGAACCCGGTTTTGTGATCTTCCCCCTCTGGTAGGAGCGGTGTCGACCTGCCACCAAGACGGCAGCAACAAATATCCACTCTGGGATGCCCACCGTTAGTCGCAAGGCGGCCTGGTCAAGGACCTGTTTTGGGGGCTGTTCGGCCAGACCTTGAGAAACCTGGACTTTTTGACCTGAATCACAAGGGTTCAAAGTACTGCCACGTGGCCGGTACTTATCCATTGTCCACAAAAATTTGGCAGCATATAGCAAGTGGGTAGACAGTACCTTGGTCCACTTTTGAAGGAAAATTTACAAGTTTGTGATATAAATATGGCCTCTTAAACAAACTGTTTCATTTATTTCCGGACGGAGGAAGTAACTCATTAGTATTTCATGCTGTGCATTACAAGAATGCACTGCACATGAATATATACATAGAAGCGGCACAATGCGTTGTGTCGTGGCACGTGGGATAAGCGCGTACTATGTCTTGTTCCTTCTTGCACAGCCCCGTGTACTTCAGAATCACAGGATTAGAGAAAATGTACTTCCATACCGACAAGGCTTGACATTTACATTTGCTTCAGCGCATCTGATTGTCACGCCCCGGACTCCTTGAGTCTGTGCGTACTGTCTTATGTGCATCGAACCAAATTTTACGTACCTTAGAATGTGTTTATTTGTAAGAACGTAAACATTTTATACACATAAGTACACGTAAGTACGCGTAAATGCTCAGCGTTTACGCCGTAAATTGTCACGCCCCGGACTCCTTGAGTCTGTGCGTAGTGTCTTACGTGCATCGAGCCAAAATTTACGTACTTCAAAATGTGTTTATGCGTAAGAACGTAAATATTTTATACACGTAAATAGGCGTAAATGCTCAGCGTTTACACCATAGATACCAAGCCTGGTACCAAAGCAAACATTACGGAGATGTCACTATTCGGCCTGATGAAAGAAGACCTGACAAACGTAAAAAACAAGCCCGCTAATCGGCGATTGGATCCTCTGTCCATCTGGCATCCCTGAACCCTTGTATGAGACAATCATGGGATGCGCACTGTACTTGTATGCACACTGTGCATCGTATCGTGCACATACCATGTCGTCTCACGTACGATACGGCGCTTTTCGCATGGCGCTCCTCAAAATTGAGGCCTAAAGGGCCCCGAGGCTCATCACACCACCCAGCTTGCCCCCCGTGACGTCACCATCGGGCGTCACCCCGCTGCGCCATTTTCCGTCTTCCCTGGTCTCCCCGAGCGCAACATCCGCGTGTCATGTAATGCGCCACGCTCTTTACAGGCTGAGTTACACGCGTTGCGGGATGCGCCACGTGCGTTACGGTGTGTGTTGCGTGGGCGCTACGGCTCGTGTTACGCGCGCTTTACGGGATGTTTCCGCATTGGGCACCGTTCGCGTGATCTCAGAGTGAGCGCACCTCGCCTGTTCGATAAAGGCGAGCACACAATGCCAACGTGGCCGACACTGGCCGCGGGACTCACTGATTGCATCTCGCCCGCCGTGCAGCCCTTCGATCGGCTGGGCGGCGGCTGGGGGAGCTCCGCCACGGGGGGGCAGAAACAGCACGGCGCCACCTGCAAGGTTCCGTGCCTGCCTCCGGAGAGTTCCCTTCCCGGTGCTTCCCGGCAAACGGCCATGCGGCAGACCGCACGGCGCAAGGATATCACCAGGGCGATCGCGACGGGGGGGATGCCAGCGGTGCTCCCACGACATGCAGACGCGTGCTCGTCCATCGCCTACCCAGGCGAGCGGTCGAACGGAGATCAGAGCCTCTAGACACCACACTCTATGTGGCATCCGACTCTAGAATCGGATGCCTGGCCGCTGGCGATGAGCCGCTGGGTGGTTGGCATGCGCCCGACAATTTGGTCCGAGCCGCTGCCTATATTGGTCATTTGCAGCTGCACAGCCCGCCACCTCCCTCGACCTCGCCGCCTCCGATCCTCCCCCTGCCGCCCCACCCCGCGCGGCTCGCTGCGCACCCCTCCGCGCACTTTGACCACGGGGGTGGGTCCTTGCATCGCGGTCCGCATGCACGCACGGCGTGCACCGCTGCACCCAGCACACGCACAGGCGTCCGCGCGTCAGCACGTTCCCCTGCCTTGGGAGGCTTTTCGTGCCGCGCTTCTCGCCCGACGTCCTTGTGGAAATAATATTACTGCCTGCACCAAATCGGTGACTGCTTGCACCAAATCACGTGCACACTGTGTCCTAACCTCAGTTAGTTTAGTTTAGTTTGGAGTTAGGTTTAGTTTTAGGGTGAGTTTTAGGTTTAGGTTTAGGGCAGGTTTAGTTGTAGGGTTGAGGGCTTAGGTTTAGGTTAGGTAAGTTTTGGAAGGAATTGGCGCAAGCAGTTACCGATTTAATGCAGAAACTCACCGATTCGGTGCAGCCAGTAATTGGATGCCCGTCCTTGTGCCGCGCGGGGAGCCTCCAGATCAAACATGAGCCAGGCGGCGGGGAACCATCCCAACGTCGTTTGAGACGCGCCAAATCATCGAATCCGATCCCGTCGTTCTCACGCTCCATCCCAAGCCGTACGGCCCGCGCTCCCATCCCTTCCGAACAATCTCTTGATTGGACCCGCTGCCGCACAGCGCCCTCCAGCGGTGCGAGGGGCCTGCGGATCAAACACTAGCCGGGAGAGAGGCCATCCCAGCGCCGGATGATATGCGTCAAACTATCAAGGCCGATGCCAGCCGCTTCAATGCTCCCAGCCGTTCCCAGCCGTACGGGCCGCCGCCTGCCTTACGGACGCTCTCATGATCGGCAGCATCGCTTCGCTTCATTGGGCGCATTTGTACGACGCCAAGCGCCCCATCCACCTGAGCTCCGCCGGGTGGTCCTCATGTCGGTGCGGAGGGTCCGCCTGGGTCGACACGCGGCCTCCAGGCCTTTGGTACAAAAGCCCGCGGCCAAATCGAGCCTCCCTCAAGAGGTCTGCATCCTCGCCGGCGCACGACGAGTCTAGTCCACCCGAGCTGTCCGAGGTGCGCGTCGCTGCAAGGACGCTCGGTGGCGCAGGGACGCCTGCCGCAACAGTACTCGGCAGGTCAGTGCTAGGTGAGCGTTTCCGTGTTGTCTGCCTCATGCACTTCAAGCCCGAGGCAAAGATACCCAGACGCCATCGGCGGGTCGGCGGCCTCGTGCATGGATAATCGGGGCAAGGACGCTCGGCGCAAGGACGCTTGATGGGGACAGCGCAAAATGAGTAGATCGGCGTTTGCTGGCCAAGCGTTAACCGTTGCTTCGCGAGCCGATCTTCGCATGCGGACAGCTCGTACGACGTCATCTCTCCCCAACCTGCCCCGGGGGCCGGGGGGGAGGGAAGGGCTGAGGGCGCCCCTTGCCCCGCCGAAGCGGAATGCCGAAAGTGGATCGGATCGGATTGCCGATTCGGCCATTGGAGAGAGGCAGCGTTGGCGGGGAGGGGGGTGGGGTGGGGGTGGGGGGGGATCCGATGCGCGAGGACGCACGGATGACGGGGATGCATTGACGGCGGGCTTGAATGCACCGAACGCGTGGCCGAGGAACCACGGCGTCATCGCGGCACAGGACCGCGGTTGAGCGGAGCGAGGCCGCTTCTCGCCGACGCTCGGCGCCTCCGTTTTGTCATTGGGCGGCTGTTGCGTTCGGCGGGTGGGCGGCGGCTCCTGGAGGGATGGCGTTCGCCCCGGAAAGGAGGGCATCCCGAAGCGCTGGTTCAATCTTGGCCCGTCTTCCCCCCCGCCCCCCAACCATTCCCCTCTCCTCCCCCACCTTCTGGGTGCCCTGCGGATGCGCCATGCCCACTCTACCATCGGAGGAGGCGGGTTTCAGTGCAAGCCTCCTGCTTGCCCGATTGTCTGTCATGATTCGGCCGTGATTCGACGAACATCATTTGACTAGTGACGTGCCTGATGGCATTCTGAGACCGACGGGGGTGTGACGGTGGCCGGCCGCTCAGCCAGTGAAGCGAGACGTATATGGTAGAAAACGGCATGTACCGAGTCCGCTGTTCCTATGTTTATATCGGCTGACGCGGCCGGGGCGGCGTTGGCCAAACATACTTTTGCGATGTTCCGCGGCGCCATCCTGGCCTCGGCGACCTTACTATTTTATGGACGCCGACAGCGCTTTGAAAATTTCGGGCAGGATCCAGGTGCAAAGTGTGGGCAGAAGAGGCAGCAAAGTCCCCATCCTCACGCCGCTGTTCCCGAAACATGCTCTCTAAGTTGTGAGACAAGAATAGTGTTGCTATTCTTCCAGCGTTCTCGCCTTCTCTCCTCGAGCTTGACAATTCGATGTCTTCCCGTGCATGCAGAGACATGTCGGTAATGGCGTCTATGGCCCTCTGGGGCCTCTTGGCTGTGGCGATGTGCGCAGTTGGAGATGGAAGGGCTTTGATGGAAGGTGACATCCCCCTTCGGGTGCTCTGTCTCTTGAATAACATCATGCCGTATTGAATGATGAATTGTACATCCCGTTTTGGGCAATTTCGCTTGGCGCTGTTGACCTTTGCAGCGCTTTTTTGTTTAAGTTGCTGCATATACTACGTTGCGTACGGATTGAGAAGAATGGGTGTAGTGCAACATAGTCCGTAGTCCGAAGCACAGGTACAGCGCAGTACGTATACTGTGCCTGTCCTCCTGGTAATTGCACAGCCTGCACCTGGAATGGATGCCATGGCACGGGGTCAGGATCGGCACCAGCTTGCACCTGTAACAATTACTAAGTGCTCGGGACTGTTGCATCGCTTGATGTCCAACTTCTGCACCCATGCAGCAAACCAATCTGCGAAGACAATATTTCTCATAAGATTGAGGTAATGGCATCGATTTTCGGACAGCCTTATTTGGAATATCAAGCAACCCCATCAGGATTCCCCCAGATGACTGGCCCTATGCGAATGAAAGCACAATCGCTGCAAGCGGATGCCCCCAATGGCAGAGAAATGCAGATCCAAAACGCACGGGAAGCTAGTGCGGGGAGAGCAGGACCACAGCCTCATACAGCTATGTGAGCCTGCAGGCGGGAACCACTTCCTGTGTTCGAAATTAAATGTCGCCATTTCAGCAAGCCAATTTACATCACGGAAACGAGGTCAAGTGTCAAATGCGACGCCGCGCTCAGAAAAAAACTGGTCCCCATACCCTAGAAACCACACTTTTCTCAACTGCATGTTGTCGTTGAATCCATTAGAATGGATTAGAATGGATTAGAATGGACTGGAATGGATTTCAGTGGATCACACAGATGCATGCCTCACACTGCACCGCCCCTTGACGGGAACCGGTGTTTTAAGCAACCCTCTGCCCCGTCGTCGCTACCGCTCGGCCCTGCACGCCTCTTGGCACTAACACGACGGCAACTGCCTCCGTAGCCACGGCCAGCGCCGACGGCTTGGCCGAAGCCCTGGTTTCCGGAGGCAGCGGGTCCGCCACCGTCGACGTCTTCGACGAAAGCGTGGACGGAAATGCGGTCGCCGAGGCGAATTCAACGGCCGACTCTCGTGGAGATTTCAGATCCAAGTCCGTCACCACCGCCAGTGGCGAGGCAACAGCAGATTCGAGCAACACTCCCACGGGGAACGCAACTGCGACCGTCAACGTCGCGAGCAACGCGTTCACGGGGAGGGAATCCAGCGCCAACACTACCGGCAGCACGACAGCCAAGTCCGGAGCAGAGGGAGGAGACGCCGTTGCCAATACAGACGCCCGGTCAAAGGCCGCCGGGGGCCCCACTGGCAGCTCCAACACCTTGGTCGGGTCTGATGCGACGACCTCGGGAGACGCCACTGCGGTCGCGGGGGAGGGGGGGACGGCCAACGCGTCGGTTGGGGGAACGTCCCAGGCTTTTGGCACGGAGAGGTCCAATGCCACTTACTCCGGCACAGCGGTTGCTGTTTCTGGCGAGGGCGGGCAGTCCAACGCCGACGTTGGCGCTGGTACGAGCACCTTTGCCGTAGGGAGGGGCTCCCCGTCCAGTGGGGTGGCCACGGCGAGGCACGAGGCCAACGCGACGGCAGTATCGGGTGCTGGCGGCAAAGCGGACGCCAACGCGATAGGTGGAGCCGGCGTGTTCGCAGGCGACGGCTCTGTCGCTTCCGGCGATTCTGCGGCAAAGGCGGACGTCGGGGGAGAGGCGGCTTCTGCCAAGGGGTCGTCGACGTTCGAGGTGACAGAGACGGGCGGCAAAGGCAGCTCGAGCGGACACGCGGAAGGCGAGTGGGCGGTTGCCTCCGCCGTCGCGGACACGCGCACCGGAGGCCTTAGGAGGGGAGGCGCCACTGGAAGGGGCAGCGCCAGCGCCGCGGACGGTAGTGCCACCGCCAACGCCACACACACTTCCGTGGGGTTTTCCGGGCGCTAGGGCAGGCTGGCGCTGAATGCCAGATGCCTTTAAGAGCGTCGGATGCGCATTTTAGATACTTTTGTTTTGCGTCGGATATCTCTGCCAGAGCCTAAGCATGCCGATCCTAACAAAGGGGTATCTTCTGCTCCTCAGCTGTTCGAGTGCACTTTATGCAATTTGCGTGCTGTTGATTTAAGATGCATTGTGTTGCTTAAAGACCGTCGCCTGTTGGGAAGTGGCAGCGACCACAAAAGATGCTAGAACCGGACCGCGGCAAGCCCTGAACACCGGGTCACGCTTTATATACCAAAGCGGCGTTATAAATTGCTTCAGTACTAATGTGTTTGCTGTTGGTGCTGGCATTGTTGCATCCATTCATGCAACAAGACGAGCAGCAATAACAAACATCCTGGTAAAAGAGAAGGCGACAAATGGATCAGTAAATCAAGTTTGAACAAGTCGCAGTGGGCCGCAGCGTATCCATTGTACATTCAAGCATGTGTCCCGCCTGGCCTCTAGCTGAGCGATGCCACTACTTTCAGCTCACCCAACGCATTGTTCCGCAAGACCACAGCGCTTCTCACATGCCCCAACCACTTTTGCCATTGACGACACCACAAGTCGACATCGAAGCCGATGAATCTGGGCCCCAAGGCAGGCCTTCGTTGCGCCAACCTGTGCGCCACAGGTGCACCTTTTCAACTATCGTACAACGAACTACTGTAAAGTACTGAGTAAAGTACAGAAACAGGGCTGGCAGCCAGCCACAGGGCTACTCGAGACGAATCAACTTGGTCTCGAAAGATCCTATTCCAGAATCTCCTCATCCATGCATCCGCTGCACCGAAAATTGCCATTGACACGGACCCAAGAGTGCCCACGTGGTGCCATCACGACCAACGGAATGACGTAATCGCCATTCCGCAGCTTCCTCATGACGCCGGTCACTCGCTGTATCCGCCAGCCTCCAGCACGTTCTATAGCATGCAGCACTGAGCAGCCTTTCGTGCAAAATGTCGTTAGTGAGCCAATAACATAATTAGTGTGCAACATCTTGATTTCCAAGCAAATTGTAATAAAAACCATTATGTTCAATATGTGCAATCGACCCATAATACAATAAACATAATAAAGATCAAAGAAAAACATGTTTTGAAGTTGCACAACATTACCATTTCTACACTTGTGTAATATCCACTAACGACATTTTGCATGAAAGGGTGTTACTGGACTTCATGTGCCATGGCTTCCACTGTGTTCCAGTCCACTATGCAGCGCTGGCACTGGACAGTCCTTTAGACGTCCACTACCCCAAACTCCGAGCTTCCCACCGAAATTCGGTACGACTCCCTACACTGGCGTCCGAAGGTCTAACGTGTCGACAGCATGACAAAGCCGGGTCGGGGCACACCGCCCCAGTACATGCCCCCACCCAACGGCACAGAACTTTAGGCAGGGGCACACAACTATGCACAGTACTTTACGCGCTGCCCTACCAAACCTCGGAACTTCCCCAGGAAATTCTCTCCGGGCCCCCAACCCACACTTCCGCGCGAGAGCCTCCCCGCCTGCGCCAAAGCGGGGCCACCAGGGTCACCTCCCCCTCCTCCCCCAACCCCACCACACCCCGCCGCCCCGGCCGGTTCACGCGGCCAGCACGGTGGTCAACGCGGTCAACATGCATGCCCCCCCACGGCGGGTCAGCGCTGCCAACATGCATGCATGCATGCTCACGGCCCTGATTGTCGCCTTGCTGGCGGCCTCGCACATGCATGCCGCCACCGGCCAGGACCCGCCCACCCCGGCGCCCCAGCCCACCCCGCCCCCCCCCACCGAGCCGCCAGAGGAGGCCCCCACCCCGCCCCCCGCCCCCGCGCCCACCGTCGAGGATCCCCCGCCCGAAGATTCTGGCACCGGAGGCGGCGAGGGAGGGACCGATCGGCGGCGCTCGACGCCGGTGTTCTCCCCGGGGACGACGAGCGGCCCCCCGGCGCCAGATCCGCCCTCCTCCCCTCCCCCAACCCCGCCTAGATTTGGCCCCTCCACACCCTCCCGCTCCTCCGGGCCTCCCGCCTCCACGGCCACCACCCCCTCGACTCCCGACCCGGTTGAGCCGCCTGATTCCAGCTTTGGCATCACGGCGCCACCGAGTTGCCCTGGGGGATGCGGCGCTGGCTGCGAGTGTGTGTTCGCGGAGCGGGGAGGCGGTCGATGCGAGTGCACGTGCGAGGCGCCGTGCCCAGCGGGGCCATGCTCGTGCGGGCCGGACGAGCGCGGCGACGCGGCGTGCACATGCAGGTGAGCGAGGGAGTATCCCTTGCCTCAAGTTTTGCGTGGCCGAAAATGCGCTCCCTTACTGGAGTTTGGCATGGCTCGCAATGGATTCCTTGACTTGGAATTTCCATGACGAAATCCATGTTTTGACTCGAGTTTTTGCATGATGTAAAGTGCATTCCTTGACTGGAGTTCTTCATTTCTAGAAATGCATTCCTTGACTGGAGGTTTCCATTACTCAAATGGATTGCTGACTGAGGATTTTCCGTGACCAGAAATTCATTCCTTGATGTGTGATTCCTTCATTCCTTGTGTTCATTCCTTGTTCATTCCTTGATTTGAATTCTGCTTGATGCCAAATGCATTTCTTGACTGGAGCTTTCATGACTTGAAGTGCATGCCTTGACTGGTTTTTCATTAACTCTGCTATTCCACAACTCGAAATGCATTCCTTGACTTGGATTTCTGTAGCTTCAACAGCATTTCTTTTCTGGAGTTTCCATCACTGGAAGTGCTTTCCTTGACCAGAGTGTCTTTTCATGAGTGGAAAGGCATTCCCAGGCCCGGAATTACCATCATTTGATATGTGTTCCTGGACTCGCATGACTTGGAGTACATTCTTTGACCTGAATTTCCATTATTGCGAAAGCAATCCCTGGCTTTTCATGACACGAAATGATTTCCTTGGCAATGGGGTCACATGCATCTGCATGGACAGCCTTTGGTCTGCGGCTCATTTGCGAATTTGTCCACGCAGGTGTGAGTTATGTGACGGGGAGGGATGCAGGTGCAACCCGATTTTCAATGCGCTGGGTCAGGAGCAGGTGGAGTGCGTGTGTCCAGATTTGGAGCCAGTCTGCGACCCTGGGTGTGGGCAGGGGTGCTCATGCATATTTCTGAACCCTGGCAACCCAGGTGCTGGGACAACTTGCGGGGACTGCTTTTGCGATGGGGCATGCCCGACAGACGCGTGTACATGTGGGCCAGGCTCTAGTGGGGATGCGGAATGCACATGCACCTGTGATGGCTGCCCAGGCGAATGCGAGTGTGTGCCACCTGCCAGTTCATTTGGTGATGGTGCTCCTACTTGCGACTGCTCGGGAGTGGAGCCGGTCTGTGAACCTGGGTGTGGGCAGGGGTGCACATGCATCTTTTTGAACCCTGATGACCCAAGTGCCGGGACAACTTGTGGGGACTGCATTTGCGACGGGGCGTGCCCGACAGACGCGTGTACATGTGGGCCAGGCTCTAGTGGGGATGCGGAATGCACATGCATCTGTGCTGGCTGCCCAGGCGAATGCGAATGTGTGCCACCCACCAGTTCGTTTGGCGGCGGGGCTCCGACTTGTGACTGCTCGGGAGTCGAGCCGGTCTGTGAATCTGGGTGCGGGCGGGGGTGTTCATGCATCTTTTTGAACCCTGATGACCCAAGTGCCGGGACAACTTGCGGGGACTGCATTTGCGACGGGGCATGCCCGACAGACGCGTGTACATGTGGGCCAGGCTCTAGTGGAGATGCGGAATGCACATGCATCTGTGCTGGCTGCCCAGGCGAATGCGAATGTGTGCCACCCACCAGTTCGTTTGGCGGCGGGGCTCCGACTTGTGACTGCTCGGGAGTCGAGCCGGTCTGTGAATCTGGGTGCGGGCGGGGGTGTTCATGCATCTTTTTGAACCCTGATGACCCAAGTGCCGGGACAACTTGTGGGGACTGCATTTGCGATGGAGCGTGCCCAACAGACGTGTGTACATGTGGGCCAGGCTCTAGTGGGGATGCGGAATGCAAGTGCACCTGTGATGGCTGCCCAGGCGAATGCGAATGTGTGCCACCCACCAGTTCGTTTGGTGGCGGGGCTCCGACTTGCGATTGCTCGGGAGTCGAGCCGGCCTGTGAATCTGGGTGTGGGCGGGGTTGTTCATGCGCCTTTCTGAGACCTAATGATCCAAGTGCTGGGACAACTTGTGGGGACTGCATTTGCGATGGGCCTTGCCCACCAGAGGCGTGCACATGTGAGCCAGGAGCCAATGGGGATGCAGAATGCACATGCACGTGCCCCAACTGTCCGTCCGAATGCGAGTGCATCCCATCAGTCGACGGTGGAGCTACCTGTGACTGCTCTGGTGTCACCGCTGTCTGTGAGGGTGGCTGTGGCAGTGGCTGCGAATGCATTTTCCTGGACGAGTCCAATCCCAGTGCAGGAACAACGTGCAGCTGCACATGCGAGGCACCCTGCCCATCAGATGCGTGCACCTGCGGTCCAGACGCCGATGGCAACGCGAAATGCGTCTGCACCTGCGAGGGCTGCTCTGAGTTGTGCACCTGCACCCCGATAAGCAACTCCCAGGGAAGGGAATCGACATTTTGCGACTGCTCAGGTTTTGAACCACAGTGTGACACCAAGTGCGGCACCGGCTGCCAGTGCGTGTTCCTGAACACCGAAGATCCCGGCGCTGGGACGACATGCGAGTGCAAATGTGGGGAACCCTGTCCCGAGCAATGCGCCTGCGTGGCGGACCCGGAGAGCGGGGAGGCGGTGTGCGTGGACTGCCAGTGCCCACAGGGTGGCTGTCCACAGGGTTGCGATTGCATCCCTGAGTTCAACTCCCTGGGAGTGCCACTGACGAAGTGCGACTGCGGCCCTGTGGAGTGCGACCCTCCCTGTGGCGATGGCTGCAGTTGTGTCTCTGGATCAGATGGTGTGAAGATTTGTGGGAATTGCCAATGTCAAGACCCGTGCCCTCCAGAGTGCACCTGTGCCGCAGATCCCGTTTTCCAGAACGCGACATGCGGGCCATGCACGTGTGCAAGGCAATGCAGAGAAGGCTGTGACTGCATCCCAACCTTTGGCGCCGGCGGGGCACCCACCACGGTCTGCGACTGTGACCCTCTGCCTGAAGAGTGCGACCCGGTGTGTGGACCAGGATGCCGGTGCATATACGGGTCGGATGGGCTGCCCACCTGCGGCGACTGCCAGTGTGAGGAACTCTGCGACCAGGAGCTGTGCAGCTGCGTGATCGGCGATGGGCGTCAGGCCCTCTGCCAATGCGACTGCCCCCCGGAAGGCTGCCCCGAAGGCTGCCCCTGCGTGCCCACCAACGACGCAGACGGCAGCAGAACGACCAAGTGCGATTGCGTCGTGCCCGAGGGATGCGACCCTCCATGCGGGGAGGGCTGCGAATGCATCACGGGCGCGAACGGAGAGAGCGTATGCGGGAATTGCAAATGCGAGGGATGCTCGCGGCGGCGCTGCAGCTGCGAGCCCGACGAGAGTCAACAGCCCGTCTGCCGAGACTGCAAGTGCTTCCCCGACTGCCCTGCTGGATGCGATTGCATCCCCGCCACGGACGCCAACGGCCGGCCGACGACAAAATGCGATTGTGGGGTGCCGGGCGACTGCGATCCCGAGTGCGGGGAGGGATGCGAGTGCATATCTGGGACTGGGGGAAAGCCGATCTGCGGCAACTGCCAGTGCAAGGCGCCCTGCGACGAGCGCCTGTGCGATTGCATTGCCGGCACTAACCAGAAGCCCACCTGCACCAACTGCAAGTGCTGGCCGCCGTGCGGAAAGGGCTGCAAGTGTGTGCCCGGTTTCGATATCCTCGGCCGCCCTACCACCACCTGTGACTGCGACCCCATACCGGAGGATTGCGATCCAGAATGCGGACCCGGGTGCAAGTGCATCACGGGCAGCGACGGGAGAAGAAAGTGCGGGGACTGTGTCTGCGAGGCGCCCTGCCCGGCGGACAGCTGCCTGTGTGTTCCGGGCAAGGATCAAGAGGCCACCTGCAAGTGTTTGTGCGACCCGAAGTGTCCAAATGACTGCACGTGCACGCCGGGGTTCAGGCGCGACGGTCGACAGACGACCTTCTGCAAATGCCCGCCGGCGACCTGCAGTCCGAAGTGCGGGAAGGGCTGCGACTGCGTGCGAGGCGCTGACGGCGACCCCAGGTGCGCCCGCCCGAACGTTGCCGTGGACACGACAGAGCGGTGTCCTTGCGCAGTGTAGTCGACGATGTGCGTGTGTACATCCGAGTACGGTTTATGTCGGGTATTGGGTTTCATTTCATCCGCTCGCAGCCCGTGTGGTCCGACAACGCCACTTGATCGCTGTCCCGGGCACGGTGAGCTGTTTGTAGGAGGTGCGAGGGCTGCTGCCATCCTTGGAAGTTGCCTTCGACAGGATAAGCAAGGCCCTCGCACTTTGCAGGCGATGGCGCTGTTGTATACATCCGAGAACGCTTTCGTGTCGCTCGTCCGTTCAATTTGTCCGCTCGCCACCGGCGCGGTCAGACACCGCAACATGATCGTTGTCCCAGGCCTGGTGAATTGGTTGATCAAGGTGAGAGGGCTGCCACCCCTTTAAATTACCTTCGGCACGGCAAAGCGTTGTCCTCGCGCACTGTAGTCGTCCACACGCGTGTGTACATCCGTGTACGTTTTCGTGTCGCGTATCGGTTCATTTCATCCGCTCGCCGCCCGTGCGGTCAGACACCGACACATGACCAATGTCCCAAGCACGGTGAATTGGCCGCCACAGATGCGAGTGCGAGTGCCCGGCCTGGTGCCGAGAAGACCTCTGCGACTGCTTCCCGAGCCCCGTCGACGGCCAGGCCACCTGCGGCGACTGCAAGTGCGAGCCCGGCTGCCCGCCGGGATGCTCCTGTGTGCCCTTCATCGACAAACGAGGCCGCCCCGCCACCGCCTGCAAGTGCCCCCCGCCGAGATGCAGCCCGTCGTGCGCCCCCGGCTGCGACTGCATCTCCTTCCTCGGCCAGCCGATCTGCGATCCGTTCTGCCCGGAACCCGTCTGCCCCGCATGCCCGGACCGCTGCTCGTGCATCGCTGACGACTTTTGCGCATGCCCAGAATGTGACGACTGCCCGTCCAACTGCCGCTGCGCAAAGGTGGGCGTGGCATTCGACGCCCTCGCACCGTATTTCATCCGCACCGCCTTTGCAAAGTGCGAGTGCCCGGTGTGCCCCACTTCCTGCGGGCCGGACTGCAAATGCATCTTCGGGCCGGATGGCAAGCCCACATGCGGAGATTGCACCTGCAGAGGACCGTGCCCGGGCAGGCTGTGCGATTGCCTGCCCGCGTTTTTCCTTAAGGGATTCTCCCCCAGGGGCGTGTGCCAGAACTGCGAGTGCTCGCCAGAGTGTCCGCCGTCCTGCTCTTGCGTGCCGGAGAGCGACGGCTCAACGAGGTGTGACTGCCGGTTCTGCGCCTTCTTCTGCCCGGAGGGGACGCTGTGCAAGCCGACGTTCAAGGGGGGTTACTGCTTCAAGCCCCTGCCGCCGCCCCCGCCGCCAAGCCCACCGACTTTCACGGGTGGGTAGAAATAATGCATGCAAATGCGCAATTTAAATGGGACAAGACGGAGAATGAAAGACGCACGGTGCATAAATTAGACGTTGATAAACGAATGGATGAAAAAGCCAAGCCGCGGCTGCCAATCCCGCCGTGTTTCACTGGTGAGTGGGGAGGCGCGCTCTGGGATGTTGCTGGGCGGATTCGACTTTTCTGCCCGGTAGAAGAAAAGACAGCATTGCGGTAAGGTACAGTATTCTTGCTATATGTGTTTTTGCATACGATAGGTGTGTGATAATTGTACAGCAAAGACGATGACATGATCATGGATACGATTCGTGTGTGCAGTGAAATACAGAATGAGCACGGTGAGTGAAAATAGTGCAGTCAAAGCGCAACAGGACTGAAATTAGTACATGAACCATGCATAGATTAGGCGTCAATGCAACGAAAGCATGAATAACTAGGCCGCCGCTGCCGAGCCCGACTTGGCAGATGAGCGGAGAGGCGGGCCTCTCGTTTTGCTGAGTGGATTGGAGTTTCTGTTCAATAGATGACAATATGTCGTACGGTAAAGTGCGTTACAGTGCAGTTCAGTATTACTCCAAAGTGCATTGCCCGCAATATCTTTCTGGTAAGCGGGCGATGCTGCGATGACGCGATAATGTGTACGGTTTATTGCGCTTGACGATATACAGAGCGAGCACGCCGAGTGAAAATAATGCAAGCAAATGCGCAATTGACTGTAAGACAAAAACTAAACGCGCAAAGTTTGAAAAAGTATAATAAATGAAAGAATGAATAAGTTGGTGAGCAAAGACATGCGGAAAATGCGAGTTTAAAGCGATGGAATCACGGCACTGTTGCCACACTGTGCGCTACCAAGCGCTTTCCCACTCGCTGGGCTCAAACCGAGAGTACGTATCTCTGAATCGATGGAAGAGCTGGATTGTTGGAGTACTTGTACGAAGAGAAAATTTATTGGGCGGCTGGTTCATCGGCGGCGTTGCTGTGGTACTGGAGTCGTGACACCATTGCGTAAAACTGTAAAAAGCCTGCGTAAATATGCTGATTCTAAAGTGCTGGATTCGCCAAGTTAGACTGGAAAGATGAAGAACTGGGTAGACGTGTTGCCGTTTGCATTGCTGAAACTCTGAATTCTGTATCCTGTGTTCAGAGATCTTGGACGAACAATGCGGAGATTCGGACGACCCAGACGCCTGCAGTACAGGTAACAAAGTACTGGAAGTGTGTGGAGACTGTCTGAACCACGAGGCTGTTCTTCTCTTAAGCGATTGGCAACATCAGTATGACGGATCCCATTGACACTTGCCACTAGCAAACCAGCCTGCGTTGGGGCGGGGGGTGGCGGGACCGCGGCTGCACGCACATGCAGATAACAGCTGTCAACAATCACATGAATGCTCGTTGTTCCACCGTATCGCCTTTTCCCTATTTACGCTCGCCATTGGCGCATTAGTCCATGGGATTACATTGGAATTGAGCTTAAAATCATATTAGTTGCTTGAACCTTCCTTGTTTATGCGTGTACACGAGGTGCTATGGAGTCGCCTCAGTAAATATTTTTTTTGCGTTCTGCATCCTTTCGGGGCAGCTGTCACATTATGTCAGAATGCCTTCAGGACTACGGCATTGAGTACTGAGCCATGCGCTAGCTTCGCCCGTTGGACTCTGTCCAATTCTATGATAGGATTATGCACCTGTTGTAGATATTGATATGCGAATATAGTACAACGCGAGCAAATGAGTAGGAGGAAGCAAGTGTTGTAGCGCAATACAATGCATAAACCTAAACGCACTTTCTGTTGTATCAGTGGCGTGTCACTTTGGTGCACGACAAGTGCTGAAGTTGTCTCTCTTGACAAGCGAACGTGTCCGGCGATGGCGCCTGTGAGAAGCGCAAATGCGAATATTCAGAATCTATGGTAATCACGTACATTGACAAGCACAACTTGTGTACTTAGTCACCTTATTATTGTTTTTTGTTCATGTATCTCTTTTGCTTATTAGTTTATTCGGTGTTCATTTATTCGTTATTTACTTGTTTGCTAGAGTAAACAAACTAATTAACTAATAATATATTGATATATTTATCTGTATGTTTATATTCTACGCAATTGATGACTAATGCCACTTGCTTCCTTGGCGCCACGCAGTCGTGGCCGGCAACGAGCTGCAGAGCCGGATCATCAACGAGACGTCGGACGTCGAGTCCGTGGCGGAAGTTCTGATCCAGTCAGAGAGCGTGGAAGGAATCGCGGCGGGAATCTCCATTCCGCCCAACTTCACCTTCGTGAGGTGATGTCCCCATCGCCAATATGCGCTTACTCATGACTGATGGATTCCACTCCTGTAGGCGGTGCAGCTTACAATAAACATGAGTGCCCTGTAAATATCGGTTAAAAATGTCAGCTTCCGGTAATTTCAGCTTCAGATTAATATCAGTTCCGATATATGCGTAGTTTGCTGCTGCATACCGTATAGTTATGCCTATGTTTGTGATATTAGTTGTCATTGTGATGTAGATCTGCAGGTTGCTGCTACGGCAATCTCTCTACAGATCTGTGGCTGAAGCCACACGTCTCTGGTTACTCTTGTAATGCTGATTCAACATCTGATTTGATCGTGGACTCGCAAAACTCTGCGCAGCTCCAGCGCAGGTAGCGAGCGCTAAACCAGTGACCAGGCCAATGAATATGATGTGCTAACGTAACAGTTCAGTACTTTGACATGTTAAGCGATGCTACTAGGAAAACAGCAGCTGGGCGAGGACGGTCAGCGGCCTCATTCGCCCACGACCCCACGTTACATTGTTCCGCATACATCTCACAGTGCAATTAGTGAATGGCACCAGCTGGGATAATTTATTGATTGGCAAAATATGTGATTGCTGTTTTCAGGAACGCCACCGCACGGAATGTGGACCCAGACGTGAAAACTCTGAAGGCAGTTGCCTTCGCCGTACTTAACAGAACAGAGGAACCGGACTGCAAAGGCGACAACGGGACGGATTTAACGGCCTGCGAGGGGCTGGTGAACAAACTCGTGGATGCCATCGTCATTTCGGTGCACCCGGAAGAAGGTAAAATCTTGTGTTTGTTCTGTTCACTTAATTTTTAAAGTATCTCCTCCATTTTTAATCACTGTTACATTCATATTCATTTTTTCGAATGCTCTCGTTGTTCGTTTCGTTCTGAACTTCTCATCTACACGTTTTCATCATTTTCTGTTAATTCTACTTTCTCAGCATCTTCCATTCATGCATGCATTCTGAATTATCTGTCCTGTTGTTTGCGCTGGGGCTTGTTATTTTATTCTGCATTCGGCTCTGTACTCGTCCGTGCACTGATGTGTATTTTCCAACCGCTCATTTACCGGTTTGCCGATCAACTCAAGGGATGATTCATCGATTGGCCTGCATGCAAGTCTATTTTGGTGCCTAGGTCACTGGTTGGTGAATCAATCTTGAATACATTAGCAATTTTGTGAGGAATGCTCTTCTTTTGCAAACACGGACGAAGATCATCGACTTAGCATTGATGGCGCATTCCGAGGCGTTTCACATTACTATCTGTTTGCACTTGGTCTACAGTGAGCTGTCACGCATTGTTGCCAGCTTGTTGTGGTCTCTTTTTACCTTGGCTGTGTTATATTCACCTTGCACCAATGAATTCTGTTGTGTGCATCATTGTTGAATTCGCCTGGCACATTAGTCTGCATAATTAAAATGCATCATGGAATGCAACGCGAATTCGTATAATAATCTATGCAGTAGTTTCATTTGTTGGTGTTGCAGAAACTGGGACGACCGACTGCACGAGGACCTTCGCGCCAGTGTACAACGGGACGGCGATCGTGATTCAGGAGTTCGAGAATTGCACAGAAGGTAGGCGTTGTGTCCGAAGCATCTGCTATGCGCGAATATTCAGTCCTTCGATTGTGTTAATAACCTGGCGGTATGTAAAATTCCCGCCCGTCAATCGAGCCAGGCCTGCCCACAGTATCCAAAGCACAGCGGCAGCGCGTCAGGCACCGATAGGCCCACTGCACCGCTGGCAATCAAGCTATGCCCTTTAGGGCCGCGCCACGCCCCGCGACGCCAGCCACAGGCCTCCCGGGCGAGGGTAAGCTTTTGTCGTGGGCGATTGGCATCTCTTGCTCTTGGCGCCGCGCGAGATTTGCCAACGTCCACAGCAGAGCGCACTTTGGGGGAGGAGCCAGGCAGCATGTGGTCGCAAGCGAGGCCAGGTCGCAAGGTGAAAGCCCCAACCAATGACAAACCACGCTTGAACGCACTGAAAGCTTTTCACGTCTGGGGTGCAACTCAAGGGGCAACGTGGCTGTCACAGTCACGGTGCAGAGCGGCACGGCAACACGGCAAAGCTGCAGTTGGCAGTGCAGCGCGGCATGGCGTGCGGCTCTCCTGCCTCAGCGATGGCAGGTGCCACCCCCTAGCCCCCAATCCAGCCATTCTCGCCATCCGTGTCTGCCGCTCAAGCCGCCCGAGGGGCTTGGCGGGTGGGGGTGCACATAGCCATGCGAGGTGCAGGAGCTGCAGTAGGCGTGGGTGTTGATGCCCGCAATGGCACGCAAACATTCGTGGCTGTGCATGTTAAAGCACAAAGCAAAAGCGACGCGGTCTTTGAGCTTGGGTGCCATGGCTGCTTCGCAGGCCACTGAAAGACTGCCACTAGATGCCACAACTTGGTGCAAGATTGTTGGCTTCGCAGGTCACTGGAAGAACGCCCACAGAGGCTGCAGCATGGCAGCGAGCTGACCGGCGGCAGGAACAAAATCGCGGCCCCATCGTGGCCACCTGCAGATGCCAAGGTCGCACCCAGGGGTGGACAGTCGGCGGGCGCGAGGGGCCGATACCACGAGTCAATTGGACGACGCCCGGGGCCCAAAGTGTGGGAGAGAGTGGCAATCGCTTCGCTGGAAAGCGATGGAAGTGGAGACCAATCGCCCCCTCCCACTCCCACTGCATTTGGCCCTCGCTGCCACATATTATGGCAACCTGCGGGCCCCAAGATTGGCACCAGCAGGTTGCAACAATCGATGCTCGCGAAGGCGAGATTCCAGCTGTCAGCTGGAGATCACGCCGCGCCCAGGGCACATGAAAAAGTGCCAACCGCGTGGCCACAAAGCGACCGGAGCGGGAGGCCTATTGTGGCATCCCACTCCCGCCACTCCGCCACTCGCGGCCACCAATTGCAGTCATTGACGGGCGGCACTCTGGGCACTCGTGCGTGGCAACAATCAGTGGCCAAGAGCGGCGATTCCACCAAGCAATAAGAAAGCGCGCCACATGTAGTGCCCGGCGCAAATCCCAAAGGCGTTGCCGCAAGGCGTCATTTGGAGCTCAATCGCCATCCCCCACTCCCTCGTTGCAGGTTGCGCGTCAATTCACCAATTTTGGCAGCACCTGCCAAGGACAAAGATGCAACAAATGCCCAGCCAAGCTGGCCACTTCGGCACCATTTGGCGTTCGTTTTCGGCAAGCGAACCTCCCAAGCGCCAGCAAAAGTTGGCGCTGAGGATCGCCTGCCTTTTGGTATCGCCTGGCAGCGGCGATCGCCTGCTTTGGCGCCGGTCAAGCGGGGTCGAATCTCCGGTCTATCTTAGAGCAGCTAAGGCGCTGGCAGCCTCCGCCTGGACTGCCCCACCTTGGGCTTCGCCTATGGGCTTCCCGCAGGGAAGTTCCCAGCGCCAACAACTCCTTGCCCACGCTATCCTGGTCGCTCGTTCGGCAGAGCGGTGTGGATGAAAAAACGATGGGAAAAAAGCAGCACTTCATTGCCACGCTGCAATCAGTGCACCAATTGTCGCACACTGCATCAAATAAGCCACTAAATGGTGCTCGAGTTTGTGCACCCATTGCTGCGCTATTTCACCCACTGACTGCTGCAGTGAACTTGTATTAAGAACCAAGACCATGTGATTCGATTTCGTTGCTATTACATTATTTAACTCATTTTCAAACTGTCTTGTATTCAGCAGCCTCTCAAGGCCTTGACAGAATCTTCTGGATAGTCTATGCGACCACCCAAAGCCGCGACGCCGGGTTAACCAGAGGATGCCGCGTGCACAGTGCGTGCGGCGGTCCAAACTTGCCAATAGCATCGCATGGGTGGTTATTCTGGTAGCAATGCGATTTCCAGCCATTGAGACAGGGCGGAGCAAGCACTGCATCAGCTTGGGTACCCACGTCGCAACAACAAAAAGGAATATGTCAATTCCTAATTGCGTTTGTTGCTGCTGTGTATGTGGCTGAATTTGACGAGCACGTACGATTTATGGAAGATGAATTATTACTGAACTACCTAAAACCAGTTGTAGTTAGAAATGAGGTGTCGTTTGGATTGAATATATGTTGGATACATATATCTACGATTAAATTAAGTAGTGGTTGGTAGTCGAGCAACTGCGATGTTGGTGCAACTTTGAAACAGTTGGCGTCTCATGCACTACATTACACGGTACTATGTATGGCATAGAAGCTTAATGTGCATGCTGTACAACTGCCGCGAATTTGAAGTGCAATTTTCGCTGCGCATACGCAGATTCACATGCATGCTTATTGATTCCGAATTGCGCAACAGTTACAATGATTCTGATCAGAGTACTTACCAGTGTGTTAACCTTGGAGCAAATGGTGAACTCGTGAGCTGATCATTTGCTTCTCGATTGGTGTGTGGGCGATGGACACCCTTTTGGCAGAATTGTGCACTGCAAGAACAAGCGAGGGCAAGTGAGTGCAGTACTTTGCTAGACACAACGTATTTTATCCAAATTTGTCGTCACTGGCGTACCTGACCGACTCTTGTTTACTGTAGCTGTTCCCGCCATGCTACTGGTCGACCCTGTGGAACTGAAGCTCGCCCTCGAGGACAAAATTCTGTTGGAGGATGTGCTGAATAGAAATGCGACGCTGGTGAGCACTTCATTTTTTTATATTAAGATGTGACTGCGTTTTCATTAGATATCTATCATCCATTGGTTTTACTATGTGTCTATGTCTGCTTCTTTATCACTTGATTGTTGTCTCATTACA
Organism: Ostreobium quekettii; assembly: GCA_905146915.1. Classification (NCBI taxonomy): domain Eukaryota; kingdom Viridiplantae; phylum Chlorophyta; class Ulvophyceae; order Bryopsidales; family Ostreobiaceae; genus Ostreobium; species Ostreobium quekettii. Next base: position 35,685 of record CAJHUC010001780.1, read on the forward strand.
GTTTCGAATTAGCGCTTTGCCTTACTGTACATTTCTCTGTCCCATGTTGACTGTCGTCTGTGACTTTGGTGCATTACTTCTCCGTCACAATGACCTCCGTTTTATTCAAGAGTTTGCGCAACCAGTATTATTTACTTGTTCGCTGACAAATACCCTGTCATTGTAAGTTTTCCGGGCGACGGCTAATTAATTGATGGATCCTGTCGTCAGTTTGAGTTTATTGACAAATTCTAAAAGCCACTGCTTGTCAAGAGAATGCCCAGTTTGCTCGGAAGATGGTCATCACTTTACTTGACTCAACAGAGCTCTATTGCGCGCATTTCGGCCCCATCGACGCACAAACTTTTTTGGTTGAATTTCGAAACCGCCACTTTCGGAATTGAATTTTTGCGCCATCACTTCAGAACATCGCATTCAACTTGTGTACTGTACAACGCGTTGCATTGTACAGCGGTTCAATAACTGTATGAGTAATACATGTGTTAGGAAGCATTAAGAGAGTAAATTTTAGGCAAATGTACTGACGGGTAAAGTCAATGAAAGGGCAAAAAGTTGGAAGTGAAAAATAAGAAGCAAGGTTAATTAAAACAGGAAAGTACTGAAGGTCAAGTATGAAGTAGAAAGTAGATAGAAAAATAAGAAGTACTGAACGGGTTCAGGAACAAAGCAATGCAGCAAGTACCGTAACGTACTACAGTGCTGAAAGTACAGAAATCATAACGTGCTGTAAGTACTGTAAAGTACCAAAACTTGTTCCAACATTCCCAAAGGAGTGCAAACCACCATTCTTGACAGAACGGCAATTGTTTGGCTCAGGATCTGCCCAGGCGCAGAAGTCTGCTGGGCGCCCTCGCCGACTACCCCGGCCGCCGATCCCTCAAGTGCGCCGACTGCGATAACGCGGACAGTTATCTGTGCGCCTACTGCTGGGAGGAGGAATTCTGCAGCATCTTTTACTGGTGCATGGACCTCCGGGCTTTTGGGCCTGCGGGCGCACCAGCGGCAGCGCCAGGAGCAGGTTTCGCAAGCGGGCGTCGGTGAGCGGGGGTATTTGGGAGTTTGTCCTGGGTTGTTGGGAGTAGCCTGGGACCGAAACGGGGGGCCTCAAGGAACAGTCCTAAAAGAGGCCGGAGTCGTCGCTTTCTAAGTTAGGAATCAGGGGCGCGTTTTAGGGGGGCGAATCGGAAATGCCTCAAAGGGACGCGTCCTGGATGGACTTTGCCCTGGGTCAGGAGAACGGCGAGGCTTGGGACCGAAGAAGAACGGTCTCAAAAGGCGCCCAAGGCGGAGCTGCGTCCTGGATTAGGTTCGGGTCCCGGATGAGCGGAATCGCTAGGGCCTCAGGAAACGCCCTAAAAGGGACCTAGATTAGGAATGGAGCTGTTTTAGGGCCGAGCGCAGGTTAGCCACATGGAACTACCACAAGGGCGCTGAGAACGCGCTGTGGAGTTTTGCCGTGGAGGAGGTGGATGTCAGAGGGCCCGAGGAGCCAGTCCTTGATTCTTAGGTCCTAAGGGCCTTGTCGCCATGGGCCCTAAGTCCTTTCACGAAAATGTGGTAGAACAGGCAACCTCTGCGAAAGATGCGCAACAAGCTCCCACAGCTTTCTAGATTAGCTTGAGGATCCTCAAGGCTCTTGAGGCCAGCTCAAACATGCACTCGTACTAATTCTGCGCAGGGGTGACTTGGCAGAGTTTTGCCGGCTGATCTGCCTCTTGAAGCGACTTAAAGTGATGGAGCTTGGTTCCGTGTTGTATGCGCCGAGCAAGTGTTGGGCTGTCTTGATTGAATGCGCTTTGGTGGATGATCGGCCCTGGGTGATGTTGAGCATGGCGGCTGCTGCTCGCTGGCTGCTCCCGAGTGTCGATCGGAACATTGACGCCTGAGCGTGGATGTGCCATAGGTGTAGATTTGAAATTTTGCTTTCCTAATTGCGGAACCACGTGCAGGCCTCAGATGCGACAGGACAGTGTGGGTGCCTTGAACAATGCACCGGGCTGCTGCATGTACTGCTTGAGAACTAGACCAGTAGGGCGTTGTCCAACGGGGCGCTCTCAGGAAATTTCACCCTGATTCACGGACCGAACTTCTTTGCAGTTTCTTCCGTTTTGGGGTAGATCTTCTTGCAAGCTGCGGTGCCGCGTTGCTGGCTTAGCCGCAGGTACGAGGACTTCATGCCGGGGAACTGGTTTGTTACTTCGTTTCTGACAGCGTAAGCGACGATGTTACATGCCGTGGGGTTGACTTCGTAACTATCACCGGTATTCTCACCACACCATTCAAGGTTGATTTCATGGATTGGCATTTCGAAAGAACTGCAATTGGCTGATTGGATGGCTTCTTCGGGATTTCCTCCATTTTCGAACAATTTTGGTGTGTTTGAGTATTTTTTTTCTTCTCGAATGTATTTGTATTCCCTGTAATGCAGAAGTGCCCGATGGAGGGTGTTCGGGGTTTTGGAAGGGGGGACAGGTGGCTGTCGGGTCGAAATTCGCCACCAGATCTGGAGTTCTCTGGCCCCGCCAGCCCAACCAGCGGCGCATTCAACTGCACCTATGGTCGCTGTGCGATTTTTTTTTCATTCCGCATTTTTGTTCCAGCAGCACCAAAAGACAAAATGTCTGAAAAGGAATGGTATTTTCAGTGCCAATGAAGGAATGGCTTGTTGTCAAGATTACCGGTACTTGAACACTGAATTGACTCTTTCCAATACATGTGCAATCTTGATAAAAATATAAAGAATGAGGAGAAAAGAAACACAAAAAAATTTCGATGAGAGTTGAACAAGTTTTCATATCCCCATGCGCGGCGCACGCGGCGTGCTCTGATTAACCCGGCGGTGCGGCGCTGTGTGGGCGGGCGGACTGCCTTGATAGTGGTGAATGGGTTAGGATTCAGTTGAAAGCAAAGAAGTTGAAGACGAGTAATCCATATCGAGGCGCCCTGGAATCGAGGCAGACGGACTAAAATATTGAAGATGAAGTAAGGGAAGGTTGCCGCACGGAGCTGTAGCTGCTGGTGGTCAGTAGAGCCTAAAAAAGCCACGGACAAGAGGATAGCGAAGAAAGATGGTGGGAAGCTGCACTGTGGCAGTGCAGTTGTTATGCAGGGCGGGACAACGCGGCTGTCACCAAATGACACCGCACGGAAATGAACACAGGCGCGAATACAAAACAGCACGAATTAGTGAGGCCACTGTTACTGTAAAGCTCGCGCTCATGCATGCCAACCCCAAGCAACGCCAATTCATTCAACCTACAACTACTTTCCAGCCCCTGCCCACAAAGCTAGTTTGTTGCAAACAATTCTATTCAATCTGTACATAATCACTTCAGATTCGCGCAGTTCCATGATCATCAGGTACATGTTCGCAATTCCATAACGCACAGTTCGGCCCATGCTACACCCGCGATCTTGCCTTTCCCATCCCCGCCAGCAACGAGCAGCAAGAACACCCTTTGTACTTTCACGCGCGTCATATATGAATGCACCGATAGCCACAGCCATGCATCCACAATTTTATGGCATCTGCACGGAATGGATGCACTGAATTCAATGATAATCAATGTATGAAGTACTGCAGGCTGCGGGTTGAAACACTACACTAGTTCCAGCGTTCCTGCAGATTGTGCTGCGGTTTTCTCATGCACGGCGGGAACGAGCGCGGCTGGGAAGGAGCCAGAAGGCGTTGGCGGGGCGTGTGTGTGTGTGTGGGGCTTGAGGGGAGGATGGCGGAGCGTTGCAAGAGGCCCGTAGGGGAAGCAAAATCTCCGTCAGCTGCCGGCGAGCTCCAGGGGCGACTGGCGCCAGGGGCGTGGCCGAGGCGAGGGACAGTGGCGGAAGGTTGGCGACTGACACGGGAATGGCGGACCATATTGGGGCATTTTTGGTGCCGTTCACCGCGCCCTGGATTGATATGTGAGGGCTGCATCTAGGCGAAGAGTTATCTTGCAAAATGGTGGGCGGTCGGCAGCGGCGATTGCCGTCGGTGTTTGGGGGGTGTGCGGGGCGAGACGCACTGCCAGATAGCTGGTGACACTAGGAAAAAAAGGGCCAAATAACACGTGTTCAACCGTGTGCAAAGTTTACGGGTTTGTGTTATTCTTGTGTTCTTAGTGTGTAAAACTACGATGAAATGTGTTTTATATGTGTTCGCAAAAGTGTTATTTAGCCCATTTTTTCCTAGTGTGATTTGGGCGGGGTTGGCCAACGATGTTGGTGGTTGTTTGCTTTAGGCGGCAGTACCCTCGATTGAACGAAGAGGGCTCGTTGTTGGAACGGAGTTTCGTGTCAAAATGGCAGGCGATCGCCAGCGCCCTCGGCCGCCGGTGTCTGGGGGGTGGACGAGGGCATACAGAATAAAAGAAAGTTGTCGATTATGATGGATGGGTGACGGATGGATGGGTGACGGTGTTGGCGCTTGCTTCCTGAACATCTGCGAATTCGGTAGGCGTTGATGCAATGTTGATGGGGCTTGATGCAACGGGGTCGTTGAGGCAACGACCAGCAATGTTGAGGCAATGCCTGTGCAGCAATGCCTCGCGGACGCCGGGGTTTGTCAACGTCCCAACAATGTGTGTTTCGGCAACGTTGCAGCAGTATTTCTGGTGCACTGCTACCCCGTCACCGTTGCTGCAACGTTGAATCAATGGACGAGCATGATTGATGCATTTGCGGCCAACGTTGCATCAATACCGCGGTGCATCAATGCTGTAACAAGGCTGATTGCAGCAAGGATCGGCAACGCACCAGCACATCTGGTGTGTCTGTGTTTCCAACACCCCTTTTGTTGCTTGCCGGGTGCCACCCAAAGTCGTGACCTAGCGTCGCAACCCTTCTCGACAGGGCCCGCGGCCCTCCTCAATTGTCGAGGGCTGGCTTCCTGCATCGATGCCACTGGGCGGGCACACCGACCTTGGCATCAGATCGACTTTGTGCGATCTCAATGTTGTCCAGCTTGCGCAACGTCAAGGCGACCTGCCCTCTCGCCGAAGAGTTGGCAACCATGCTCTAAGGCGAGATTTGCACCAGATTTGCCATCAGACTTGTTGCCCAGCGGCGAGTTGATGACCAACGTCGAGATCGCCAGGGAACGGCTCTGGTCTAACTCAGGCGCTGACGCGCGACTAGGACAGTTGCCTTCTTTCATTTGCCATAATACGTTGATCGAATAAAAGAGTCTGGCTTGTTGTTGTGTAAACTACTAGGGGGTAGCCGGTTTACTCCAATTATTCACTGGGAAGTGATAATTAACACAAGATTGTACCTAGATGGGACAGAGGAGGCTGTTAGCTTTCCATAGGTCTTTGGATCATCCCAAACGGGTTAGCGGTAGTGGAGTTATGGCTTATAGAAGTTCCAGTACTTGCGGTTGGGCCCCTACCGTACTCGGGGATGAGATACTATCGATACGGGTACATTCGATACGTTGTTCTGTCGATTGTGTACCGCTGCATGCGGGGGTCATGTGACCGACCCCGCATGTCAGCCTGTAATTCCATTGTGCCCACTCTCGCCTCCCAGCGGCTGCACCCGCAGGCCGCAAGGCGCCGCGCGCACCCACTGCGCGTACGGCCGCCCCGCGCCCGGCCATTCTGCAGGCCTGGGCCCACACTGCGCATCCGAAGAAGACGAGCGCCCCGCAAAGCCCGCCGGCCATCCGGCGGAGGGGGCCCCGCGGCCCCATCGGGCGCCTCGGCGGGATCATCGCCCGCGAACACACCGAAAACCACGCCAGGTGGTTTCGGAGCTGGCGGACGCGGACGGCGGAAGCGCGCCACGCGGCGCGAGAGCAAGAGAGGGGAGCCCCACCCGCGAGGGGTCCCCTAATCGATGGATCTTGGGGACATCGGCCGGCCAGGCGACGGCACCCGTGAGGGGTGCGGCCTGAATCGGCCCGGATCGGTGACCAGACCGCGCGCCCGGCCCCGTGGGGGGAGGCGCATGCTGTTGCATTGAGAAAGGAACCGGCGGGGGTGGGAGAATCTCCCCGCGGATTCCGCCGCGGGCGGGTCGATTGGAGCGGCGCATCGCCGCGGAATCGCGCGCCGTGACCGGCGGTGTGAAGGCGCGGATCGGGAGCGCCAGGGCCAGGCGCGGGCCGGCGCAATCGGCCGCGTGGGCCGTCGGGTCGGGCGGCGAGGAGTGCCAGGACCCCGGAGGGGGGTGAGGCGCAGCGGCGGAGCGGACTGACCGCCCGTCCCGCGACCCCGGCTGCGCAGTGGCTGACTGGACTGCGTGTCGGGCGTGATGTGACAGCGGAAGCGGTGGGAAGCGACCCCGGAGTGACGTGAGGGGGTCTGTTGCGTGTCGGACGAGTCAGGTCGCCGGGTGGGTGCCGAATAGCGCCCATGGCCAGTACGGGCGCCCGGGGGGGTGCCGAATAGCGACCCCTGGGGGGTGCTGGCTGCCGGGGGTGTGGAATAGCGACCCCTGGAGGGGGCCTGGCGGCAGGGGGTGTGCAATAGCGACCCCTGCACAGTACTGTTAAGTACTGGTACCCAAGTGGAGCTGGAAAGGCGACTTCTAAGAGCCTCTGAGGAAGCTTCTGACTACCAGAAGATGTGGCCTGACTACCTAGCAGCTGCATTGGAGCAGCTGAGGAGGTATTCTTGACCTCCTTAGCGGGTGGAGAGCAGTGCCATAGGAGCAGCTTCCTTGGAGTAGCTGAGAGGGTCCCTTATCCTTCTCAGTGGGTGGACAGCAGCAGACAGCAGCTTCTCTGGAGCAGCTGAGGGGTCCATAAACCCCCTTAGCTGGTGGATAGCAGCATCTTGGCGACTGGAGCTGACAACCCCTACATTCGCCCAACGACTTTGTGTGGAGTACGACAGCTCCCCAAGAGGCTCAGTAGGGTGCCCAAACACCAGAGCCTGATCTACAGAGGCCAGTAGGGTGCCAGTGCACCAGGCCCAGGGCCCTCCGAGCGGGCCAGTGTTAGTTTGGGGGCCGTCCCACTCCATTAGGGCACTTGGCCAGGAGGTCGGGGGGCGAAGGGCTGAGAGTCACGGATTGTACCTGACCAGCCTAGACAGCTGTGAAGGGTTACAGGCCCACCTGGTGGCAACAGTACCTTATCCAGAAAAAAGGCTGACCCCAGGTTGAAGCCGGCGGCCGCCCCACAGTTGTTAGGGGGGTGCCAGTAGAAGTGGGTAGACGGGACACGGACCGGCTTGCACCTTACATAGCCCCCCAGGCGGCGGTCAGAGGGGGAGCTCTTGGTGCCTATCGCTCGCGACACAGGACAGTAGAAGAGCGGCCTATAGTGCTGCGCAGACACTTCTACTGCTCCTAGCCTAGACCAGTGCCCCCGAGCTGCCATCCGGGCGAGGTGTGGCGGAGGGGCTTCGAGCGGGTCGGGACGTGAGGCAGTTGTGTGGCCGTTCCCCGGGAAGTCCTCCCCAGGCAAGGGGGACAGGAAGGTTCAGTTTCTGATCAATTGGTGGCATTCCCGGGGGTGTGGCAGGGAAGCCTCTCTTTTGAGGGGTGAGTAAAATACTCTTTGAGTATTCTTAAATTCCCTGTTGCTAACCTAGGAAGAAACTGGTTGTAAAGGGCTGTTCTGGAACTGTTGTGGTGAAGCCATTTGGCACCTTGTTGGTTGGGGAAGTATAGTACCCACTGACTTGGAGACGTCATTTGGTGGATCCTGGGGCTTCTCTGAGCGATATCAGGGACTACGCTCTGGGATATACCCAGGGTTGGACCTCCGTGCGGTCAGCCTACGGTCTACCTCAGTATCAGTTATCAGCATCAGTCAGTTTCATCAGTTGTGCCGGGATTTGGGACGCAGTGCCGGACATTGGGACATTGTTGACATTCCTGCCATTCTTTATTTATTTGCTCTGCCATTCTTCGTTCGTTCGTGAGGCGAGTCCGTTATGACTGACCAGATGGATCATCATCAGTGTTATGGGACAGTGAGGGAGCCCATGGGGTCAGATTTTCGATCAGACGGATGTTTTGCAGCCAGTTCTGGTGCACAGACAGAACTACAGGCTGGACCTATCTCGGGTACGCTGGTTAGACCAGATGTTGACCAGCTGAGACCACTCTCTCCACTTTCTGCTGGATTTTTGTCGGTAGTTCAGCAGGGAGACCGACAGGACATGGGAGAGACCGTAGGACCCAGTACCTCACATTCTTTGCCAGTTTTGCCTCAGCATACGATGGCTGATCAGACAGACGGTCACTGGAGGTTTTCACAGCCATTGAGATCGACACTGCCGCGTCATTCGGCCTCGAACTTGACAGTACAGATCAAACCGCGTGAACCACCCTTGTTCACCGGGGATAAAGGCCAGGACGTGAACTTTTGGCTCAGAACTGTCGAGAATTACCTCGATTTTGTGCAGTGTTCTGAACGCCAAGCAGTGTCATACATCATTTTGCAGCTGGCAGGCAATGCGAGGATTTGGTGGGATGCAGAGCTTGTTTCACGGGGAAATAAAAAGCCTAAAACGGTGGAGGACATCAAGAACCTTCTAAAGCGCAGTTTGAGAGTCCCGTGAGGGAAACACGCGCGAGGCTTGAGCTCCTCCGTTTATATCAGCGTCGGGGTGAGGATGCGCTTTCGTACATGGGGCGCATGAGGTCCTTGATGAACAGAGTGCCGGGATACGATGTGAAAACGGCCCTGCATCAATGGATCCTCGGTCTTAGGCAGCCGTTCAGGCTGGAAGCTGCCAAGGCCAACCCCAAAACGTTGCATGAGGCTGAGAAGTTGGTCGCTCGATTGGAGGACGCCTATGAGTACTATTCGTGTGGAACAGAGGATGTAAAAAGAAAAGGCTCCTCGTGCAAGACAATCGGCGACAGGCAGAAAGGCAGGAAGGCAGGAAAAAGGGCCAAGAAAAGTGGCAAATCTCAATGTCAAACGAATGAGAAGAAAATGCTGCCAAAGTCTACTGGTTACCATTCATCCACAGTAGATTCGTTCCCAGGATCACTATGCGGGAAAAGGCACACTGTCTCAGCCCGTCCCCCTCAACAGCATAAGTCACATTTCCACCCGAGACTAGATGCTGGAGGGTCTGGACACCGTGGACAGGGCTTGAGCCAGGGAAAGCCCAGGGTGGTTGTGATTACCACCAGGACAGGACTCAGAGGGATGGCCGGTCAGATGAACCGGGAGGAGGCTCGGCATGCCTCCGTGTCAGAGGGGTGCTTCCTTGCATCAGAGGCAAGGAGACTGACTGAATTTAGCTCTGTTCAGCCAGAAGAGTACCCAGTCATCATAGCCCCGTCTTGCCAGAAAGACTGGACTACACAGACATACCTCAGTGCATGGCAGAAAAAGCGCCAACTTCGGTCGAGGCAGTGGCGGCGCAGGGTGGAGAGATGTCGACGTCGACGGAGACGCCATGCAGCACAGAGGGCTACCTTAGCTTCCCAGGGGCAAGCTGTTGGGGCGCCTGCGAAGGCGACTGAATTCCTGTCAGACATGGCGGGAGTCCCCAAATGCCTGATTCAGCGGAAGGAAGCTACTACTGAGCTCATTGCTGAGGGGAGGTCAGACCCTGAGCCAGTAGCACGGGATCACTTGCTCCTGATCCTCAGAGCGGTGATTAATGACACACGTGTGTCAGCTTTGGTGGATTCTGGGGCCACTCGATCATTTGTGAGTGACCAGATCAAAACCAGACCACCATTGTCATTCGTTGGTGCGTATTCATCCCTAGAGTTGGCAAATGGAGAGACTGTAGTCTCCACGGGAATCGCACCAGACGTGCTGATATGTATCGGCAACACGGTCAGTAAGGTGTCACTAACGGCAGTCCCGATGATGGACGGGATTGACGTTATTCTCGGTCGAGATTGGCTAGACATTGTCAACCCGCTGGTCGACTGGAGGACCAATTCCCTGGTTTTGCGAAATGGGAACAAACTCGAGGTGGTTCAGGGAATTGAGACACCACACAATGCATCCTGCAAGATTATTGACCGTGGCCTTACTGGTCTCCAGCACGTTTTCTCTCCTCATCATTCTGGGAACGAGCCTGATTCAGACTGGGGTCATCAGCTCGCCAAGTTGAGTTCTCCATCATTCTGGGAACCAACTATCTCGGTACAGGAGTGGGCGCATACACCAGACCATGAGGCAATGGCTGGTCGTAACTCACCGAGGGCGGTTGAGTCTCCCCAGGGGGGAGTACCAGAAACATCTTCGCCAAATGAACGAGAAAAATCTCCGGGAAAATCCGAAGGCGGGCACAGGAGGCAAGTCAAGGTGGCTGGACGTGTTGTCAGCCAACCTGTACGCCCGAAGATTGACTTTATGTCAGTGAGGCAAGCAGCTAAGCGGGCAAACAAAAGTGACTTGCCCATGCTCCTGTGTTTAATAAGGCCAATAGCCGAGCTGCCTGAGAGGAAAAAAGCAAAGTCCAAGACCAAGGCTGGTGCAGCCAAGGGCCAGACAGAGGGAGAACGCCGTCGGTTGATGAAGGAAACCGGACCGGTGAAAACAGAGGTACCGATTGCTGAGGTCATTCAAAAGAAAGTGCAAGAGGCCGACCCAGCTGTCAGGGATGAACTGAAAGGAATTTTGGAGGAGTACAAGGATGTTTTCCCTGACAAGCTGCCGTATGGGCCACCCCCGAAAAGAGTGGTTGATCATGAGATTGAGACGACGCCCGGGGCTACGCCACCACACAAAAGCCCATACAGGCTGAGTGTGGCTGAGATGGATGAGCTGAGGCGTCAGATTGACAATCTCTTGGCACAGGGGTGGATTCGGCCTAGCACGAGCCCTTATGGAGCTCCTGTCCTTTTCATTCCAAAGAAGGACGGGAAGTGGAGACTATGCATTGACTACAGGGCTCTGAACAAAATAACGACCAAGAATCGGTACCCGCTCCCGAAGGTCGAGGAGCTCATGGACCGTTTGCACGGCGCCCAGTACTTCACAAAGATTGATCTGTCCTCCGGATACCATCAGATCCGGGTGAAGGAGGCAGATATCCACAAAACGGCGTTCGTGTCCAGATATGGTTCATTTGAGTACACAGTGATGCCCTTCGGCCTCTGCAATGCACCAGCCACATTCCAGAGGATAATGAATCATTTACTAAGAGATGGTCTGGACAATTTTGTGTTGGTATTCCTGGACGACATTTTGATATTTAGTCGTACCAAGGAAGAACACCTCAAGCACATAAAGGCAGTTTTGGACCGACTACGGTCGGAGAAGTTCTTCGGACGCCTGCCGAAGTGCGACTTCTTCAGAACTGAAGTCGAATACCTTGGCTTTGATGTTGGGAAGGACGGCATCAAACCGTCACTATCAAAAGTCAAGGCAATTTTGGATTGGCCAACGCCAGAAAGCGTCACAGACATCAGGTCTTTCTTAGGGCTCTGCAGTTTCTACCGGAAGTTTGTCCGGTGGTTTTCTGAGATTGCTGCACCCCTTACGGACCTTACAAAAAAAGACAAGCCTTGGATCTGGGGTGACCAGGAGGAGAGGGCCTTTAATGGTCTCAAGAAGGCAATGGTCACCGCCCCTGTCCTGCAGTTACCCGACTTTGATAGGGAATTCACTGTCACCACCGATGCTTCAGAGGTGTCAGTTGGCGCAATACTCCAGCAGGATTTCGGCTCAGGACTTCAGCCGATTTGCTATGAGAGCAGAAAGCTGAATCCTGCGGAGACACGATATGGCGCATACGAGCGGGAACTGCTGGGAATCGTGTGGGCAGTGGGGAAGTGGAGGCATTATCTTGCATGCCGACATTTCACCATCCAGACCGACCACGACTCGTTGAAAAACCTACCCAATCAGCCAGCAGTCAATAGGCGAATATGGAAATGGGTACAGGTTTTGCAGGGGTATGACTGCAACCTGGTCCACATACCAGGGAAGAAGAACCCTGCTGACTTCCTCACTAGACAGAGTATTAAGGATGTCAAAGAACTGATGAACGTCCGTGAGGAAGAAGAGTCGTTGGTAAAAAGGCTGATGTTAAGTGAAAAGCCATCTGATGACGAGATCCAGAAGAAATTGGATCAAATTTTTGCGAAGAGTAGACCGGAGGTGACCCAAGTGGGGGGTCAAGACGAAGAAGTGGGACCTTCAATTTTGGTCACAAGGTCTCGCATATCCTTGGCGAGAGAGATGAGGGAGAGGATTAAAAGTGGCATAAGACAGGACACTCGTTGGGCAGACATCATATCCCAACTGGAGTCTGTTCAAGAAAATGTGATAACCATTGGAGGTCGATCCTTCCGGCTGACGAGAGGATTTTTGGAGATGAAGGACAGCGACAGGCACCAGGGATCACAGTGGCGGCTGGTGGTTCCAGATGTTCCAGACATCAAGAAGCAAATAATGAGGGAACTTCATGAGGTCCCTTATTCAGGACATCTGGGTTACCACAAAACATTGAAGAATATACAAAAGACTTTCTACTGGCCTGAGCACACCCTTGATATCAGAGATTTTGTGACGGGGTGCCCAGTGTGCCAGCATGAGAAGGCCGTCCACCGTGTGCCTACTGGACTCCTACAGCCGCTCAAGCTCCCAGAACAAAAGTGGGCAGATGTGAGCTTGGATTTTATCATGGGTCTTCCAAAATCAGAGAACGAGAACGACGGGATTCTTACTGTCGTAGACAGGGCCACCAAGATGGTGCACCTTGCACCCGTCAAGCAGACCATCAATGCTGCTGACACTGCCCGTGTCTACTGGACTACAGTGGGGAAACTTCATGGGATCCCACGTTCTATTGTGAGCGACAGAGACCCACGGTTTATATCCAAGTTCTGGAAAGAACTATGGAATGTTCTGGGAAGCTCTCTGAGGATGTCCAGCGCATACCACCCTCAGACAGATGGTCAGACTGAGGCGATGAACAGGGTGGTGGAGATGGTCCTGCGCTGTACCTTGCATGCCGGGCAGGAGGGGTCGAACTGGGAGAAAATGCTGTCTACTGTTGAATTCGTGATCAACAACAGTCCGACGCAGGCCACGGGGTACACGCCGTTTTATCTGAACTACGGTTTCCATCCGTGTACACCCATGGACCTTATCCGGGATCACGACTCCACCATGATTGAAGGGGTCAACCAGTTTGTGGACCGGATCAAAAGGAATTTCTCAACGGCTCTGAAATTTCTGAATCGGGCCAAAGACAGGATGAAGTCCCAAGCTGACCAGAAGCGAAGGGAACTGAGGCTGAGTAGTGGGGATCAGGTGCTACTATCGACTGAGCATTTGAACTTGAAGAATGCACCTATCCGTAAGCTGAAGAGGCGATTCGTTGGGCCTTTCTTTGTGGTTCGTCAGGTGGGACCAGTGGCCTACGAACTCGACCTCCCTGAGAAGTGGAAGATTCACAACATATTCCACATCAGCTTACTGCGTCCTTTCAGAACCAGCCAGTGGGCGCACCCTACTCAGGAGGGTCAGATTGAGGATATAGAGCCCGCAGAGGATGAGCCGTATGATGTCGAGAAATTACTGCGTTGGCGGTGGGCAGGACCCAGTTCCAGGAGGCGCAAGGAGTACTTAGTGCTCTGGAGAGATTATTCATTGGATGACGCAACCTGGACTCCAGAGGAAAATTTCACTTACCCAGAAGAACTCAAAAAGATGATCAAGAGGGACCGGCCCGTTGAGGACAACTAGGCCATTGGGTTTCGCTTAGACGTTTCGAGGGCGAAACTACCCCCAGGGGGGAGTACTGTTGTGTAAACTACTAGGGGGTAGCCGGTTTACTCTAATTATTCACTGGGAAGTGATAATTGACACAGATTGTACCTAGATGGGACAGAGGAGGCTGTTAGCTTTCCATAGGTCTTTGGATCATCCCAAACGGGTTAGCGGTAGTGGAGTTATGGCTAGATAAAGCCGTAGTACTTAAGGACGGGCCCCTACTGTACCCGGGGATGAGATACTATCGATATGGTACATTCGATACGCTGTTCTGTCGATTGTGTACCGCTGCGTGCGGGGGTCATGTGACCGACCCCGCACGACAGCCTGTAATTCCATTGTGCCCACTCTTGCCTCCCAGCGGCTGCACCCGCAGGCCGCAAGGTGCTGCGCACACCCACTGCGCGTACGGCTGCCCCGCGCCTGGCCAATCCGCAGGCCTGGGCCCACACTGCGCATCCGAAGAAGACGAGCGCCCCGCAAAGCCCGCCGGCCATCCGGCGGAGGGGGCCCCGCGGCCCCATCGGGCGCCTCGGCGGGATCATCGCCCGCGAACACACCGAAAACCACGCCACTTGTCAAGGGAGTTGGAAGTTCGGATACCACCAAGCAAGGATGGAGTATCCAATTTTGACACGCCTGCTTGCAATATTGCTTTTGCGAAATGGGTTGGTTCTGATCCAAGCTCCATACAGTCCACACTTTGTGGAGACGAAAATTATTTCCATTTGGAGCGCAACCTAATCCAGCCCCAGGCTCAAACAAATTCAGCCGTATGGGAAGAAAGGCCGAAACTCCTCAAATACTTTGTTCCACACAACAAACGGGCACTGTCACACCCGCTCCAGGGTTTCTGCTTCATACTGTTCACATGCTTCCTCGGCAACTTCTGCCATCTCATCCACACTGCTGAATCGCGTCTCAAGAGCCCTTGATTTCAGCGACCTAAATAACACAAGATCGTTGACGCTCAAATCAGGGGATTGCGTTGGATGGGCAATCAGTTCAATCAGCCAAGCCTCCATATGCCCAGCCTCCTGAAGGGCTCCAAAGTTTCCTTTGCCTGTGCGGGGCTTGGACCGATCTTGTTGAAGCAACATCTGCCTGCTTTGCATCCATGCCTATTTTGCATCCATTTCTGTCCTGATTTCCGGCAGGAGATTCTCAACATACTACTTGTGATGCCAAGCGGAGTCTATTGTGGTGTCCACTTGGTATCTTCCCCCATTTTGGTGGCACCTACTGCTTGTTTCTGCCAGCCTCTCCTTGGGATATGCGAGATTCCAATCTTCCATTCCCTTAAATTGATGGGCCGGATCTGGTGTAGCGTCTGCCACAGTGAACGTTGTTTTTGGAATGTGGCTCTCGTGTTGGACCGTGGCAATGTGATCGATTACTTCCTCGGAGAAAGAACGTGCATGCTCGCTTTCCACCATCAAATGAAGCCAAACTTTATTCAAATGTTTGAATTCAGCGCTGATTCGTACACCGTTCTTCTCTCGTTGACTTTTTCACTACAGACATCAATATGGCTCACATCTGCTCGGGATTCAGCGGCGGTTTGATCCACCACCTTTTGCAGACTCCCCCAGTCGCTTTAAGCCACATACAGACCGAAGCTTTGCTTACTCCAGCGCTGGAGTTCCCGATTTTGCAAGTAATCTGCCTTACTGGCCCCCGGCGATTCCCCTTGTTCACTTCTGCCAAAGCTGTTTTTTTGGTCGGCGTCAGGAGGCAAGGCAGTCCTGACCTTGGCTGATCTCAAAGATCAATGCAATTGCAGCGATCCAGCTGCTCTAGATCCATCGCTCTATACCACCACTTCTTCACGGTCTTCGTTGAAACTCCGAATCGGGCTGCAATCTCCGGCGCCGTTCCATATGTAATACGATGGCTAGTAATATCCATTGCAAGCGCACACCTGAGGACCAAGGCATAGCGCTCCCCCGGCAGCAGCTCAGCCAATTCCGCTCGCCTCGGCGGGCAAGACGAGCTCACCATGGCAGCGACAAACTGCTTGCAGCGTTCCAGGCCCCTCCTTGGCGCGTCGGGCAAAACTCGACAACCATTGGGCCATTTGCAGCATTCAAGTTTGCCATGATTGCATTGTAACGTAGCTATACTGCAACGTGACAATTGGTCGTTTTATGCCGTGCAATGACGAAACTAACGGTGCCAGAAAGAAAACACATCGAACAGCCAAAGAAGGGAACCGCCATAGTTGTTTTAAGGAGGTTTGTGTTGGCCACCCGTGCTTCCGTCGAGCGAACCTCATGCACCCAAAAGCCGTATCGAAACTCTCCCTCCCTTGCGCCAATCCGGGACTCTCCCTGAGTCCGCTCGTCGCTGGGGCTCTTGCTGGCCGTGGTCAGCGCCAGAGAGACGCAGAACGTTTTGCAGTCAACCGGATTGCGAGGCCTCCTGCCTGGGTCGCACGGCTCAACCGCGGTAGGACCCTGCGGACTGGTCAGCATCAGCTGAGATTTGGCAGGCAGGCTGTTCTGCCCAACCTGCCCTTATCGACCAGGATGCGTAACACCAAAGAAAAGTTTTACTGTCTGTCCAAAGAATGCGCACTGGACTTTGCAGCGCTGAATTTAAGAATATGGAAGGGTCGAGTATGCCGCGGTACTCAAGGTATTCGTGCATGGCCGCAGTGAACTGACCGGAATCTGTTGACGTCCATTGTACAAACTGTGCTCTGCTCGCCAAATTTCGTAAGAGCCAGCATCAGCACGCCTGTATCATTAATGCCGGCTGACTGCTCAAAAAATCAATTTCCACATTTGCGTCGTCAAACTGGAGCATCTGCCTGCACGCCATCGGATGACGCAAGTCGCGTACAGTGCGCATATACGCCTTTTTTCGAGAACGTCAGTAGCCATGTGCCGCTGTGGCGCGAATTTCCTCCACGGCGGGGGCGCAGGTCAGGCTGCAAATGGCCCCAGGCTGCTGCAGATAGGCGGTCTCCCCGACCCAAGCAGTTGCAGCCCTTGGCAAACCAGTCCAGCAGGCTCCGTGCCGGCGACAGCCGGGGCCCTGGGTTCCTGTCTTCTACAACCCTTCCAGTATTGGCCGGATAATAAGGCAAAAGTCGACACCTGTCTTCTCCCCTCCCCCCTGAGTGCGCGTTTTCTTGCCCTTTGTGATGCTTGCGCCGAGTGTCGTCATTTCGCATCGGAAACTCTCACCATCTTTTCAGAGCACTGAAAACAGTATCGCATGCTCTGGCCTAGGAGGGGGTGCCATTCGTATGATCGGTTCCTTCCTTTCGTTAACAAATATCACCACCACCGCCACGCGCCCTGGTGGCCCCGGCGCTCGTGGCGGTCAAGCCCAGCCAGCCCCGGGGGGCGTCGCTGTCAAGGCGATTTGGCGGTTTGGCGGCCCATCCCATCCAGCCGCGTGAGACAGGAACCTCGACAGGGCTCTGAAAGGCGCAGGGAAAGCTCAAGCGCGCCTCAGAGAGAGGCAAAGATTTAAGGAGATGTCGAAGCGCTGAGAAGCATTTCAGAGCTCTGGAAATAACGGTGTTTCCAGACGAGATTTTGGTTGTCCCGGAGGGAGGCAGGAAAAGGTCATAGAATATGCCGAGTTGACTGCAGGCCCATTTCGTCTTCAGGAAATCTCTTGAAAAGTGACTAAGGCGATGCACTTGCCTTTTGCAGGCCTCGATACCATTTGGTATCTCGCGCATATCAGGCTGAGGAGTCCTTGATATAAAGTGTCAGCCTCAAAATTCGACATTGCTTGCGAGTTGGCAGCTCTAAAACCCATCTGCTTGTGCGGTGCAATCTCAAGGAAATTTGAGGGCTGCACCTGCCGAGTGAGTGCAGAATAGGCTCCCATCGGCATTCGCCACCGCAATCTGCTCGGTGCCAGATATTCAACTGCTCGCGGTCTTTCTTTAGGATCTTCGGGCGCTGGCACTGAGGTAGGCCGCAGATGGATTGGTGTCTGCGATTCATCAGACCTCGTCATGGCAGTGACAAAGTAAAAACGACTGTATGCATTCGATCAGACCGCACGTATCAGCGCAACACACGCACGAAACAACAGGAAAGGAAGGAGGAGTTCAGGTCGCTGAGCAGAAGATATCTCATCCAGCAAGTGGAAGATGGTCAGGGCCAAAGGACTCGACCTCAAACAAATCATGTGTGCTGCAACTGGTCTCTCACAGGCAGTTTTTTGGAGGTGATCGGTGCCCATTCATACACTCTGTGCACGATCCCAATCGTTGGGCAACGGAGGGGAAGTTGACACCAACAAATCGTGATCAGGCCAACATTTTCCGTTCCACTCAGATCCCTTCACATGGAAACGGGCCAAGGCCAACTTTTCCCAGGGAGAAAGGTGGGCAGAGGGTAGTCTAGGAGACTGCTTGACAGAAGCGAATGTGGCGTTTAATGGTCATTTTGAGTAGGGAACGTAGATGACGGGTAACACCTAGAAAATTTCCTTTCGAAGGACGATGTTCAAGTGGATGACAGTTTGCCTACATTAGATAATACTAGTGATGAGCCACATGGGTTTGGGGACATTCTAGGTAGTGATGGCGCATGTTTGCTTATGAATGAATCCTTGGAAAACTTGAGTTTGTTAGGCTCAGATAAAGCCCATATTGCAGATGATGCCGTTGAAGACGAGTCTTGCTTAGTCAACGTCAAGAGATTGATACCCAACGAGCAGCTATTCCAGGCGGGTTTCATACATAAAAGAAAATATGTATTGCAACTATATTTGAGAGATCACTTACATAAACGGAGTCTGCGACAGGTGTTGAATTGGGTGTATCATGCTGTGCAAATCACCTCCGCTTCTGTCCTTTCCAAAGAGCAACGCAAATAGCCAAGCTTTGGAAAGGGAATTTGATTGGTCAAGGCAATGCTAGCCGCAGCCGTCGGGACGGACAAAGTGAAGGGGTATCTGCACGGCACTAGACCACATCCAGTAGTGTTCCCTAATCGATCTCCCGTCAATCTTTATGCTGAATATGCCGAAACGGAGATTCAGAAAATACACAAGTGGGCACCCATTGTTGGGTGGCCAGAAAATCAGAAATTAAGTGTGATCAATGGCATGGCAATGGTGGCTGATCACAAAAAACGCTCGGTGGTTGATCTACGATGTGTCAATAGGTTTGCCAAATACCGATCGTTTTCTTATGAGAAGTTGGGAGATGTAACTGAATACGACCATCGTGGATATTTAGTCTATGCTGCAGACCAGAAGTCAGGATATTATCATTTGAGGATGCATCCTACCACGTGGGAGTACTTTGGTGTTGCATTTAATGGCAAGAGATATTTCTAAACTCACTTGCTCTTCGGGTTGTCATCAGCTGCCGTATTTTCACTCCACTCACGAGTGAGGTTTATCGTCCAATCAGAGAAAGAGAAGTGCATATGTCCTATTTGATTGATGACCAGTTGGGGGTGGCAGCGCTCTTGCCAAAGAAAAAGTTTCTTTGCCGCACAGTGGCCATGGTTCAGCTCAGCCTTGAGTTTTCCATCGGCGCAAAAAAAGTGCCAACTCTTGCCGGCTCAACAAGTGAAGTTTCTTGGGATGTTAACCAGCTTTGATACAAGCCAATTTGAAGTTCCGAAAGACGAGGTCGAGCAATTCAAAGAGCTGGCTACCCAGATGATAGCACATCTGCACTGTCCAACGGGGCACTAGCCCAAATTGCGGGGAAGCTGATACCCTTTCGGCCAGCCGTTCAGATCGCACCCTTCTTCACACGTGATGTATGCAAGGGCATGATTCACTCAAAATCGCGGAACCGTGCGTTTCCCAACCGCGATTCAGTGAATTTAACTTTGCAATGGTGGATCGACCATGTTGATAGCTTCAATGGCCAGCGACTTTGGAAAGGAAAAGAATGGGTTCGGCTCGTGGGAGATGCGTCCGGCATCGGCATTGCAGGCTTCACACAAGAACAAGATGTCGACCCAATCGTCATCTCTTTCACTTCTGATGAGCCTCGACCTTTGAGCATTGAGAGCAGATTCTCTAGCACATTGCATGTCGAAATGTGCGTGAGGGAAAACCTAACAGCTATGACTCAACAACGATCACAACCGGTTTGTCATCGTGAGGTTGCCTTTTACTCGGACAAACAAGGCGCGGTCAATAACATGTTGAAAATGCGTGGGAGAAACGAGGCTGTCTTCTTGGAAATCTTTAGAGTTTACGAGCTTGCTAATGCTCACGATGTCAAACTGGACTTCCATCGAAGACCAAGAGAGCACCCAGAACAAGTGCACGCGAACGATTTGTTCAAAGTTTCGGACTTGGCAGATCTGATTGTGAAAGAATAGATTACCTATCGCATTTTCAGAAGATGGAATGTACAGATTTAATTGGACGCTTTGGAAGCGATGACCTCAACAATGGCGCCGGGTATTGTTAGCTTGTTAAAAGATGTACAGGTGATCAAAATACTGGCAATGATCGGTACGGCTGTATTTTGATCACACCAGGCTGGGCAGCTCCGTGGACGGCATGCTCGCATGATGGCAGTGGCCTATCAGGGACATTGTTATTATTATTATTATTATTATTATTACTATTATTACTATTATTATTGTTACTATTGTTATTATTACTATTATTATTATTACTGTTATTATATTTTAAAATTCCTTGACATCACGTTCTCCTGCCCGATTACTTTCTGATGTTCGACCTTTTTTCGCAATGCTGGCAGCCACTTTTAACCCTGCTTCATAGCTCCTCTGGTATTCTTTCCAGTTCGTCACCTTAGGCCCCTCGTGGCACTTCCAATCCATGCAAATCCCATGGCTACCGGACACCCTCGGGTGCCATATCAGTGGGTTTGCCAGAAGGGCTATTACGATGAGCATTCCGGGTGGTGCGCTCCCTAACCACACATCATACACACGTTAGTGGTACTTGAATCCCCAAAGAATGCCTCGGAATACATCAATTGCATTCCTCCGTTGGAAATATCTTGTAAATAGGCACGTTGCTTGAAACGGCTCATCGGTGCGGGGGCGACTATGGCGACTGCGTCCACAACCGCGGCGATGAGGCGCTGGTAACTGCGGGAACTTTGTTGGACACGATGTACATTCGAAGAAGCGCATGGGGATACATCAGCGCGTGCCTTTGTTACTGATGCCCAAATTACCCGGCACGCTTAATAATCGACGCGCGCCAGCAAAACATTGCCTTGCTTCTCTCTCCATTAGCCATTGCCATAGTTCGGGATGGTCTTGACCTGTGTTGAAGTGTCGAATTTCACAACAAATGCTCTCTTCTGCGTTAGGTGAAAATGGTGTTGGGAGTGCGCGTCTCTAGTGCATTATAGGTCATGGTCGATGGCATAAAAGCTTCAGACCTTTCTTGTGCTTGTTGCAGTTTGGCGTCGAAATTAACAGCTCGGCGATGTCAAATTTCCAACTTCGGTTCCATTTTCTGCACATAATAGATAAACCGTGGGTTTGGGACGAATAGGAGAGACGGCGTATGGGAAACTGCAGTTCGCAATGTCAGGACCAGGTCATATATGCAAGACACAGAAAAAACAGGTAAAGAGGTATTTCTAGCACAGGAGTTGGTTAATCGCCGAGTCCGACTCGAGGTCGATCTCGAAGGCGGTGTCCAAATACGGCGGCCCCAAAATTGGCTCTCTCCTGGTGGGCTGCCCCGGCAGACACAGCTTCCCGTGTCCGGTGAGATTGACAAGGGCCCTCCCCGGGGAGTGGGGGGTGGGAAGGAGGGAGGGAACTGGCGGTGGAGGTGGTGGCCGGGAAGGGGGGGGGGGGGGGGGGGGGGGGGGGGGGGGGGGGGGGGGGGGGGGGGGGGCGCGGATCCAGGGTACTTGGAGGTGCAGTGAGATCTTTTCTCCTTTCAGTTGCACGTTTTGCCGGCTTTGTGCATTGGAGCTCGTCGTTGAGCTCATGCTTCTAGAGGCCCAACCTCGGGCGACGTCGCCAGATTTTCCGCCGGGGGGTGGGGTGGGGTGGGGGGGGTGAGGGGGGGGGGGGGTTAGTGGCCGCCCGGGGGCCTGGCGTCGCCATGGGGAAGGCTGTTGCCGTCGCCCATGTTGCCGGGGCCCGGCGCCGCCAGATTCCGTCGCCGGCCAGCAGAGGGTGGATTGCCCGATTCCTATCATTACCGTATGTGAAGTGGCGATGTGGACGTGAAGGCCATGAAGGGCCATGAATGACCATGAAGTGTTCCCCAAAGTCAAAAAGGGTCGCAAGGCTATGAAGGCTCGAAAAGGCCGTGGAGGATGTAAAGGCCATGGAGAGTTGCAAAGATCGTCATTAAATTTATGAAGGTCATAAAAGGTCATAAGAGCCGCGAAGACCATGAAGGGCTGTATAGGCCATGAAAGCCACGAAGGGCCATAAAGGCCTTGAGGTCCATGAATGAGCACGAAGGCCATGAAGGATATGAAGGGCCGCAAGGGCGGCAAAGGCCATAAAGGCCAAATGCTCACGCCCCTACGACCAGGCATATGACATCGGAAGCAGCTTCCGTGATCGACGTTGTGTGGGGTAGGGCCAACCCCGATAGTGGTGCAAAGCGCATGCTGCCGGGTGATGTTTGCTGACATCCCTGGACAAAAAAGCGCGGCGTTGACCGGGGCTGGGACATACACTATACACACGTTCCCCTACAAATGTTGGCCCTGCCTACACACTCCCAATGGCTCCCCAGTGTGTACCACCGGTAATGCACTTTCCCATTGTCGCGGGGCGCATGTGTACTACAATAGTTTTAAAGCTATATTTGTTCAAATTGGTGCGACCGCAATTGTTGCGATGGCGTCAAACAGCTATCAAAAATCAGTTGGAGTCAAAATGACCTTGCAGTTGGAGTCCCAGAAATAATGCTTTCTCTGACAGCCGTCAGCGGTCTGCCAATCCTCAAAGGCGGTTCCAGCCAGGCAGCAGCAGGCACTGACAAAAAAAGGAACAAATGACACCTTTTCGACCACTCGTAAAACACATTTCATCAAAGTTCTGCACGCCAAGAACACAAAAATAACACAAACCCGTAAATTTTGTACACGTTTAAACACGCATTATTTGGCCTTTTTTTCCTAGTGAGGAAAGGGGGAAAAACTGAGTGGGCTGTTAGCGGGATGACGGGCATCCATCAAAGGAGCGGAAACATCATGCGGTACTTGACAAAGTACTGCGCCCCGGCCAGCCTACCAGTACGGTGACGGGGAATTCGGTTCAGACGCCGCAGCACGAATTGATTTCCGAGCATTTTGAGTTCCTGATTCATTTATACAACTCGTGAGTGCTTGAGAATGACGGGGAGCAAGTCCAGTGCTGTATCAGTCAAATCACTAAATAGTGATGCTGATTTAATACGCGGTTTCCAATCAAAGCACGGATACATCAGAACGGAAAGGATGTGGGCTTGTGCTTTAATCAGCGCGGCGACTGCACTGCCCTGCGGAAACTGGGCGGGCTGCGCAGGCGACCCATAGTAATAGCACGCTTGTCCGCTCTGTAATGTACACATTCACGCTGCAGGGCAGCTGCACCGCGTCTCGGCCTGTAAGCAGAGCGCCGGGAGCCCTGCCATCACCACAGAATCGACAACCCGCCACTGCCACCAGCACGAGGCCAGCTCCGACGGGTGCTGAGCGCCTCTTGGTCACAATGTACATGCCTGGTCACCATGGGTACGTCACGTCCAGGCCGGCGTGGGGAGGTCACTCCCACCCCCAAAGAATCATGCCTGATTTCACTAACGTCACTGTGCGGAAAAATGTGCAGAGAGGTTGCCACACCCATCACAGCGAGCGGCTTCCACGCAACGGCCTTCGACACCGCTCCTGCCAGGCTGTAGCACAGGTGGTTGCCGCCAAGCAACTGCACGTGGGCTTGCCAGCCGACCACGTTGGTGGCACCGACGACCTGTCAGTCATCCCAAACGGACAGCGCTCGCGAGAATCGCCCAGAATCGACTGACGTCGGCGTGGGGTGGAATGTGTGCAAATGAGGTGTCACATCCCACCCCACCCATATTGCCATTCCAGTCCCGCGGTCTGACTGGGCAGCGCCCGAGCTGCCAAGTAAGCGCACCGTGGCGGCGTTTGAGCATTTGGCCCCGCATGACGGGAGGGCTTGCAGCTTGACGGGTCTGACCCCAGCAAGTCGGTTTCGCGGTCCACGAGCAGGGCGCGCAACAGCGGCGCACCACCGAGCGCCCCCGCGCGGGCGCGGGCGCTCGAAGAGCGAGAAGTCGGTGGGGTGGGGCTCGGGAGCACGCAACCGCTGTAGGCGGCATTTCCGAATTTCCCAGTCTCCGCTGGATCCCAGTTGGAGTGACCGGGTGCCTCGGGGCGCGGCTGGCGGTCCGGCCCTAAAGGAGTCCAGCTGACCAGCCGCGGGGGTGCCGCGCGGCGATGCGCGCAGAGAGCGTTCAGTTTTCTAGGTGTCGACGGTTTGGATCATTCGGCGAGTCGCGTTTTAGCATTTCGAGCGCCGTCCCCCGGCATCATCCCCGCGGGTCATCGGCGAAGGCGGTGCCTCGACGATGCTCTCAAAAGGGGCACGGTCCCTGATGTCCCCTTTCTTAGGGGCCACCGCCGCGAGTCAGCTTCTTGCAATTTTGGGCTGCACGGGCTTTGGTCTGGCATGGGGTTACGGAGGATGCGAGTGGGAGCCGGGCTTCGCGGCGTGGGCGGATCGGCGAGTGCCTGCGTTGGCGAGGCGTGCGTGGGGATAGATGCAGGCAAGGGGGTGAAAGGGTGGCTGGGGGACCACGGGGAGGACAAACATGGCCAATCCATTGGCCTCGCCATGCATGGTGCCGCCGGGGGAGGCGCGACTTTCATTTCGGTGGCGTCATTGTTTGATGTCTGGTGCAGTTAACCTTACGGTCACGGAGCAGCCGCCCGGGTGATGCTGGCATCCGCCTGCGGGCCGGGGTTTGGAGTATCTTGGCTATTGCAAAGCGTGGCTGATGTTTGTCGGGCCTTTCCCGAGCAGGTCGATTCGACGGGCACGCGGAGCACGGCATGGACGCACGCCGGCGAGCGCAGCGCCAGAGGATGGCCCCACGCGGGGGCGGACGCCCAGCAGCCAGTCGGGCAGGCGAGTTAACGGCGGGATCGCTCGCCCGGGATTCCCAATGGATCCGAGGACTGGGTGACCAGCCGGTTCGAGGCACGTTGGCGACCCAGCGCCTCTGGGACCCGTGCGGCGGCCGAGCGGCCTGGCTGCCGTCCGGGGATCCCTGGGAAAGGGTTTTGTCCTTTTCTCGAGGACACCGGATAGGATTTACGCGAATGATGTTTTCGCCCACCGTGCGGGCCGCCCTGTTCGCTGGCGACGGCCCGTCCGCCGTGTGGGTGAGGGCGGGGATAATGCACAGAAGCGGCAGCGGGAGTCGCGGCTGTGGGACCGCCTGCTTTGGCATGACGGGGGAGAGGCGCGGCTGGCCGGGGAACAAGGACGATGAGGGGAACGGACGATGGGGCTAGCCGACGGGGCCGCGCTGATCGCGAGCAGGGTGGGGACGCCCGGCGGTCGCGAAAGCCGATTGCGCCACTGTGCCAACGACTTTGGCGGTGCAGTTCCCCCCGCGTGGTCTCGGACCGGGAGGGGGCTCAGGGGCCGCGGCGAAGCGACTGTCTCACGCCCCCGGTCGGCTGGCTGAGCTCCTAGGGGGGTGCAGTCGGCCCTCACTCTTCACGTCGCGATGTCAGCGAGCAGCGGCGATGGGCCCCGCTGGACGACCATCAGCGGCCACGTCAGGCACCAATGTTTGCCCCGATGTTGGGTCCATTTTGGCCTCTTGCAATCCATGACTGCAGTTTGACGGGGCCTTCCGCGCAGGTCGATTCGCCGGTTCCACGGAGCAAGGCGTGGCGGCACACCGACGAGAGCGGCACCAGAGAGTGCCTGCGCGTGGGGGCGGACGCCCGGCGGTCAATCACGCAGGTGGGTTGGGTGTGGAATTGCGTGCCCAAGATTCCCCGGTTGCGGCCAATTTGCAGATGGAGTGATCGGCTGGCGCACTGCATGGATGATGGCCCAGCACTGCTGGGACCCACTGGCGGCCGATCAGCGAGGGCACTGCATGACGATGCCCATGGAATGCTTTCTTTTTGCCAGTGATTCCACGTTGCATATCCGCAAATCACCTTTTCACCATTTTGTGCATCCTGCCCTGTTGACTGGCAAAAGGGGGGAGGGAAGGGGGAGGAGACTTAGATGTACAGAGGTGGGCAGAGATGGGCAGAAGGTTTTGCGGCTATGATTGGGTTCACAAACGCCTACGTTGACACAGGGCGGGAGAGGCACTTGGGCAGGAGCAAAGTGTGAGAGTTCAGCCCCGCACCACAACCTTTGGCCGTGCAAGCCTTGCTTATCGTTAGCACGGCGGGGGGTGCTGGCAGTCCCTGAGGGGTCGATCGTGCTATCATTCCATTAACTTTCGTGGTGCAGATCGAGATTGTGTTGCGCTCCCAGTCATCTGCAGAGCAGTGCAATTGGCACTCACTCTCTTTGTTGTGATGTAAGCGCTCAGTCGTGGCGGGCACATCCACATCACCATCAACACCATTGTAAATAGTCGAATGACGTGAAGGTGTGGGAAACTGGGCCTGGAAGGGGTCACAACTCCCCATGGCAAAACCCTGCCCACATGCCACCTTCATTCGATGGCGGCCTGCCTGGACCACCAAGCGATTGCATGTATATTGACCGGCATTTGGGGGTTTGGTGCCTGCCAGTCGTTGGTGGGCAGTTTGCAAGGCTCGACCTGAGCTAGTCAGTCATGTGTGCAGCATGCCATGCAGGCGCTCATCGATGGGTACTTCATCGGGGCATGCCCTGGACGATGAGGGCAAGTCAGCTCGGTGTGGGGAGCTTGTGCAGCTTTTGTGGTGCTAGTCAGGGTTTCGGGGTGTGAGGTTGGGCTGAATTGCTAGCTGCATCATGGGGGGCACAATGGACAGTTCGTTGGCCTGTGGGGAAATGCATCACACAAAGTGTGGAAGGGAAGGGGGGACATCCTAGGGCATTGTAGGTGGCAGTGCAAGGTGGAATCTATCAATACAGGGAAGGAACAAGGCAGTGGCATGGGACCTGCAGTGGCAGGAAGACCCAAACTCAATGCTCTGTGATCCCAATTGTTGGTGATGAAAAGGCAGGTCATGGGCTGTGTCTTCTCCTTGGAGTGGGGCATCTTGTGTTGAGGCCAATGTGGTGCGAAGCATAACTTTGCTCATGGGAATATGTGGAATATGTCTAACATGAGATCGGGCATAGGAGCACTGAATATTAAGGCGTGGCTTAATGGTAAAGACCTGTTTTTGACTTTGGATGGGGTAACATACTGTGTTAACACACTGGCTGCCATAACCACACAAATCTCCCCCAGATGCCTACTTACATATCCTTACCCACGTTGTGACCCACGTGCAAATTTCCTATTCAACTAAGAAGAAGTGATAAGCCACCACACCCACTGACCCATGTGCCCCTCTCTGTCCCACACCAGACCTCTGGACATAGGCAGGCCATGTAGCACTCTGGCTTATACCCTCTTCACCACAAACAAAGACAATCTGTGCGATGGCAGATTTTGTGGACAGTTTAACCCACATGGACCCCATGATTGCCACCCAACCTTATGCTATTGCCTTAGTTTTTCCCCTGCTGCAACCATCCTCAACTCCCACTGCCAGCATGTATTGGGTACTTTGAGGACTCAAATTCAAATTGATGTGGCAAATCAATATCATGCAATCTAAAACATGACCTGCGTTGGCCAATTTGCACACCCAAGCATCTCCAAGAGCACTCATGGTGTGAAATCAAGTCTGCAGTAGCAAATTTTTGAATAAATAGTTTGAGATCTTTGAGGCCAAGGTTTGCATAATGGAACTATGTGGATTCGGAATATGGCTGCCCAGGCATGGCGTCTCGCCCTTTCATGGGCAGAACCACTTCCATACAGTACCCAGGACTACAAAACCCTTTTATTGCTGATGCTTAGGCATCAAATTGTGTGGCTCCTACCTAGCATCGATCAGCATGGTATTCCTCACAAAGCGCAAGGGTAGCTATCAGGAGTGCCGCATGCAATGCGGATTCTGTGTTCATTTCTCACTATTCCACTATTTGGATGTGCTGCTGGCTGGTCAGGCACGCTGCCCAGCACTGCGAGCTATCGGAATTTCTGTAGGATCTAATGGACCATCAGTTTCTGCTGTAAGATGCTGCCAGCTGGGGACCAGCACTGTCACATGCAATGATTATACATTTTTGCCCACGTTAGCTCCTGTTAGAATTTACCACTTCTGCTGTTGATTGATTTAACGACTATCTGCTTTTGCATGCCAGAGTTATACGTTGTTTAGCAGCAGTTTTTGCACATTTTGGTGCTGGAGCATCCCGACAGCAACAATCCATTTGGGCAACCCTGGTTCTGCCATGATGCTGGCTGCCATTTCACTGCTTGCAATGCGATGCAAAGCTCAAGGGACACGAAAAGTTACCATACATCTGCCCACTTGGATTAATATTGAAAACTGAGTTTGGTTGAGTCCCACATAGGAAATACTCACCATTGCAAAATTTTTAAGAAAATTCCATGATATGTCTTGTATGCTATGGCTTGGTGGACACTTTGGGGGGCAAAAAGTCCTAACCAGCAAGGCAATATATATTTAGATCACAATCAAGCCACATTAGTAGGACACCAGAAGAAATAGAAGGCCCCACACAAGCGTCCCTTAATTTCTGAAATTGCCAGCCGACAAAAATGATGACTTTGGGGTTTGCTGTGGATGCACAAGAGCATGGAACGGGTGGCAAAAAACTTCAGCCATGATCCGGCTATCACTGGGCAGGGGTGCATAGCAACAACTTGTTTGGGCACAAAAGTTTTTGCTGGCTTACAATTCAATAATGGTTACTGTGTTTGAGTACTGAAGGGGCATCAAAACATGGATTGGCACTGAGAGGTGGGTGTTATGTTACATCAAATGCCAAGCAAACACATACAAAATAATGTTGCATTTCAAATATAGGTGACAGTGCATACAACGATTCAACTCCACTGACAGCAAAATTTTGCTGATGCCTTGGAGCAGGCATGATGCTGGCAAGGGGACACAGCCACCTTGCTCTGTGGAGTGTGACACTGTTTGCTGTAATTTCTTGCACTCTGGAGCACGGTATGACACAGCAAACTGCAAAGAAATGCAATTTGCACACAATGCATAATGTTTGTGCTGCTGATGAACAATCTTACCATGCACAGAAGCATGCTCGGCTTCAGCCATCACCTTCTATCAAGAAAGCTGTGCATCAAACAGCCACATCCACAGAACAGCTGGGCTTGCTGCTTTTGGTGGCATCACCCCGGAGCCAATGGTCGGCTGCGTTTGCACCTAGGCACTGATAGTTTGCATACCCTATGTACTCAGCTGCAACAAGGCAGTAATCCAATTTTGTCACCTAGGTTTGGGTACAGCTTACATCCATGATGCTCTGTACAAAAATTGCTTATAGAGACTGGGTCCCTGGGCGCCACTGTTGTGGAACATTTGTCATCAAACAAACTGCCCATTTGCCCATGTACATGCAGTTTTGTGGAATGTGCTGCTGCTTGCTGCAAAATATGCACAAAGGCGTACATTTTCCAAAATTTTCAGAAATTTATGTATGGCACTTATATTTAGAACTGACCTACCAAAATACGGATCCATGTGCAGTAAATTACAGAAAGCTGTTAATTGATAAGGAACTCTTGGTAAAATCAATAAATAGTGCTTTCTCTGGGAATAAAGCAACACAGGTGAAAATCCAATTCTCAGCAATGATGCAAAGTAAAACGTCAGAAGGACATCATAAAACTCCAGTAAATAGGCCTCAGACCCAAGGAACGTTTACCAGTACTGCCTACTGCTGCCATTTATTTCATTTTTCTGGACTCCAAAATGCGGTGGGTTCTGGCCAGGAATCGTCGGTTCAGGTAAGTTGCCACCCCATTCAGGCAAATCAATCGGACATGTACCTTCGAGACTGTCATTGACATCTTCAGTCTGTGTGGCACTGGAATCTCTTCTCATCTGGCATCACGCGTCGATGCAAAGGCGCCTGCTTCTAAGTGGCTATTCATGGCATGTGCTGTAGAGGCTTCGAGAATTCGAATTTTCTACCCAAATTGTGCACATTTGAAGTATTGCCACTTGGGCAATACATATATATTATTTCCCAGAAATTTTACCATTTAACAGGTTTGTATGTGGTGTTCTGAAGAAACGTTTGAGGAGAAACAACAAGTGCATGATACAAGTTTGGGTTCTCAAATTAACAGATTCATTTGATTACAAATAGAGGGAGTATTTTTTCATTTCAAGTCAAGTGAGTCTCATCACCAGCAGTATGATAACGATTTGACTAAGTGATTGCGTTCGATCAGCTAAATGGAACCAAACTGACTTCAGAATTGAGCCGCATCTATGCGTGGATGCAATCCATTTGGCTGAATCCGTTGATTCAAGTCCGTTGGTCATTTAACTTACCATTAATCATCAATGCTACTGCATTTCATGGTATTCAGGGCTTTGTTTTTTGTAAGCTGCTATGCTTCTGGCATATTTTATGCCTGCTTTAGGCATAAATTCGTACGTTGGCTTATTTACCCTGTGGCTGTATTCGTATTGTCAAGCCTGCACATGCATTGTCTTGCCCGTGTCCATGCATTGCATCTCCTGGCAGCATCAGTTCTCGACGCAGGATCTTGAGTGCAGTCTCTTGTTTGCAAAGGTGGCAGCAATGGACCTACGTGCAGATTAGTCAGAAATGAGACAGCATCCCGAGAGACCATCCTTGTGACTGAAAACGCCCTGGAGATGGCTGACAATGATGTGCAGTTTTTTGTGAACTGTGCCCGTCCTAACGACACCATTTTCTTCGAGTTGCAACACATCAAGCTCTCCTCCTCCATCAATATCACCAAACCTGTGGCCCTGGCAGGCGCAGATGGATATGAGGTGCAATTTGCATGCCCTGCTGAAGGGACCATTTTCAACATCCGGTGAGTTTTGATTTACCTCTTGCAGGTTACAGTAGCCAAGTTTAGCCACAGTGCTGGAATCCAAATTTGATGGCAATGACTGCAGAAGAAATTCAGTGATAAATTTCAATGAAATTTCATCGAATTTTAGACTAATTTCATTTTAAATTATTTCTAATCAATTTTAATTTAATTTCATTGAAACTTCACTGAAATGTACTTTATCTGTTTCAAATGAAACAATTCGTCAATTGCAGCATGACGAAATGTGAGATGTCACATAAGGTATTAGATATAAAAATGTTGTGTATCACTTCTCTCCGTGATCAAATATAGCCATTCAGTCCATTTTCAGGTCCCTAAAACAAGGGATACTCCACAACAATCTGCATTTTACTTAACACATCTTCGTCATTGCACCTGTGTGCGTTGCATCGCTCCTGCATTGTCCAGCCTGCAGGCTGAGAACTGCCACTGTTATGTTAACTCTGAGTGGCGCTTGCATCATGCCCTCCAGCACCTTGTGGTTGGCAAAAGGGGACCACTCAGAGCCAATTTTTGGCAGATTGGAGAAAGAGCGAGAATTTGTATTTCTCAAGTGGTGATGGTCCATATTGCCATCTGCACAGCACTTATACATTCTCTGCAAAAATTTGCTAGCATTTAGCAAACTCATATGTATCTCTGTGGTCTGGTTTATAAGATAAATTCAGAAATATTTGATGCAAAAGTTGCCTCACAAACGAGCTGTTTCCCTTATTTTGGGATGGAGCAAATACAGAAGCATGCGATGAGCATCTGGTCTGGAAAACACTGCAAATGTGAGTGCACCTCTTGGATGATTCGCCCTGCCAAAATGCTGTGATAATTTAAACGCAACAGAATCAAATGCTGGGTAAAATCTCCTGGAAGCTCCTTGTCATCCATTGTTTTGCATAAATTCCACGCAAACTGGAGATCAGATGCATTGGTGACAATGAAGTGTTGCAAATTTATTTTGAATTGCATCCTAGATTGGCTGTACACACACATGAAAAAAGAGCTGCAACTCTTTGGAAATGGAAAATTCTTGCTTTGCTAACTTCAAATCCACAGTGCTCCAAAGCCAAATTGCGTCATATCTTAGTAACACTTGCATTTTTCTGTCCACAGATCACAAGGGGTGACATTACATGGAATGGCACTCTCGAACTGCCAGTTGGCAAACGGTGATCCACTCGTGGTGATTTCAAACTGCTCTTCTCAAGATCTGACTGCCAGAATGGAGGACATGCAATTCAGAGGAAACACGAACATCAATGGGACAGCTGCCATCAGGGTATCACCAGGGTGCTCTCTGCAATTGGAAAATTCTGTATTTCAAGAAAATGCAGGTGGTGCTGGAGCTGCTTTGGATATCAGAATCAATGCAACAGTGTTGGTTAACAAAACGAATTTCAAAGACAACAAGTCATCTTTCAAAGGTGGTGCCATCATGCTCCACAACGCAAATCTGAGAATCAGTGGGAGCAAGTTTGAAGGGAATGTGGCTGCAGCAGCGGGTGGGGCCATTTCTGCAGAGGTGGGACTTGAGCTGATGCTATGTATTCATGCACAGTTCTGCACAGTACATGAAGAGATGAGCATAATAAAGTGAAGGTATAATATACTACCTCTGTCTCAAAAGTATTGTCTGAATTCGTTTTCACACAAACGAAGGTCAAAGGTTGCGAGTCAGGGAATTTGGCCTGAACAGTTCTGATGCATCTTTTGAAGAGCTATTTATAGCGACCTTGAATGTTGCAAATTGCCCAATGGTTGTTGAGGTATTTCTCAACATGCCAAGGTGGGGCTTTGAGTGTTTTAAGTAGTTTGCCACTGCCATGGCATGCTCGTCTTGCTTGCTGACAAGGGTGAAATCGAGTGAGCTGCCATTAGGGGAGCACTGTGCCTTGGCCCTCACGTGCTTTATTTCAATGGGCAATTCTAGCAATTGCATTCTATACAGGAAGACACCATAGATCGCAACCAATTCAGAGTTTCAATGAAAACCATGAAGAGTTGGTGATCTAGAGCAGTGGAACAAGTGAATCAGTGCAAAAGCATCGATATTGGAGATGATCTAAGGTTAGGACAACCTTGGCTACTGATGCCAACCAGGAAAAAAAGTTTAGCAGAGGCAAGCAAAAGGAATTTCTGGGGCACAGTGAGGCAGATTACTTGCAAAAATGAGAATTTAGACATTGAAATAAGCAAAAATTGAATTTTGTAGTTGGCTTGAACCAATATAGGCAGAGTACAAACGGTGGTGGATCGGACCATCACTTAATCCCAAGCAAATATAGGCCAGATTGGTGTTTGTAGTGAAGGAGGTAAGGATGGTCTACGATTTCATACTGAGTTAATCCATGTGGATCAAACTCAGTTTATTTGATGGTGGACAGTGAGCATGCACATTGTTTCCCCATTCATTGCCATTGAACATGTTCAAATTGTTTTGAAACGCCTTTCAGTGCAGCTATCTCTCAGGGCCTCCTAACCATCTCTATTTGGACCCCTGCACATCTCATACATGCACTGCATCATATGTCTCAAGAACCGTATGGTAGTATGCCCAATCATGTGACGTTGTGCAGGGTCAATCACAGGACAGCATGTGCGCAGTGCGTGCACATGCATGTGTGCCTGGCCTTGTCCCAATTGCAATACATTGAAATAGGTGACCATGTGCATTTCCTCCGCGAATTAAAACATTCTATATAGAAATGATGAAAATGGGTCCACATGTTTTATATTGCCTTGTTTTGTCCTCGATGGTTCAGCATATCAAATGTTTACTCTGAGGTTGGTGTGTTGATAATATCTATTTATTGTGTATGCCTATTGCATTCACATGCAGAGGAAACTGGATACTAGTATACCCGTGGGTCATGCAGAATTCTCAAACGTAACCGAATGTTTGTCTGGTGACTTGTTAGGAAATTGGCTGCACAGATTTCCATGGCCCTAATGCAATATGTGTGATTATTTACAGAGTTTACACCCCAAATTTCTTGGATGTGACTGTGCAGATATTGTTTCTCCTCAATTGGTCCAGTTTCTCCAGCATTTGGGCGTTTGTTTTATGCACCATGCCCTCCGCACACTTGTAAAAAGCATCTGAGAAGTAAAAACATTCCACCAAGTCAGTTTGAGTTGTACTTCGAAATGAATGCATTAGATGACATCGTTTCACTATAATGCAGTGGTGCACCAAGATGAGTTAACAGGGAATGACGGACAATGTATGTAAATTCTGAGCAGAAAAATGCCCAATTGGCAATGGACAATTGCGTCTTCACACGGAACAACGCTGCAAATGGAAGCGCCGTCCATGCAGAGGCAAGTGCACTTTGAACCATGACATTTGATCATCGGGGCTGTACAGAAGGACTTGGCGTGCTTTAACAGGGAAGAACACATATCAAAAGACTTGCTAAAAGTGTATTCATGTTTTTGATCACAAGTTGGTCAAATTTGAGTTCTGCTTTAACTGCACAAGCAAAGCAAACATGTGGTACCTGGCTGCAGGACAGAACTTGTGTCTAAGTCAAAAACAAATTCACCTAGGCACAAATCAGTCAATTGAGGTCTAGCTAGATTTCAATTGCATGTCTGCAATCTATGATTGTCAAATCATTGCTACTGCCATTATCTGGGAAGAATTAGCAGTGACACAATATTGAGCGACGACGCACAATCGCAACTTATGATGTTGAAATAACTATGCAAAAGGAGCCCGTTTTATGGCCATCCTTACGTTTTTATGGCTTGATGCAGTACCCAGGTTACACAGCAAAAGTTGTGCACAATGATCAGCCATCCATCCCCTCGAACACCCGCAACCACAGAGTCCGCCTCGCCCTTGGCAAGGCTGACAATGGCATGGAACAAAAGTTCGTCTTCTACCCATTCCAGCGGATCTGGCTGCCAGCCTTTGTACTTCTCAAGACTGCATGCACTGCCTTGTGTATGCAGGGCTATATTTACGTTGTTTTTATGTATTTTATGCATATTTGCCCATAGAAACATAAGTGCGATCTGTGTTTACAGCGTGAATAACAAGCCTGATTACAATGTACAACATGTACCAGAGGCACGGTACTAGTTTGGGCCGGTGGAAAAACTAGCAACAAATTTGTGTGCTTCTCAGATTGCCAAAAGGACTTGGTAACGAATATACCACAAATGGCACAATTTCTCTGCCTTTATGGGCTTGTGATTGGCTTCGTTTGTCATGTGAAATTGACTGACAAACAAATGGTCAAGCAATTTAGCACTTTGATGATTTTGGAATGCTTAGTGGCAAATTGGTCCTAAGAGAAGAGGCAAAATGTGTTGTAACTTATGCAACTGCCATGTAAATTATTCTAACACGAGATGCAAAAGTTGATAATCAGTTGCAGAGGAAGGCCTAGTTGTCCAAAGCACTTGCAGAAATCTTTACAGAAGCCCATAAATGTCTTGATTGACAGCATCACGAAGGGCACCCTTTGCCCGTTAGAAATGCAAAGATGCCGTTTCACAATCACCCCTCCAATGTTGGTTGTCTGCCCTCTTTAGAACTCCTTAGTGTTGCCCTGTATTATGACGTGCTATTTCTGGTTCATGTTGGCATTGATACAGGTGTGGATTCTAGGGGGCTGGGTAGGTGCATAGGATTTTGCAAAAAAGAAAAAGAAACTTGTTCAACAAATGGCACTCCCTGCTGAGCGAACATGTGTGGAGCTGTTTTCATACTATATAAAGAGTATGTGCAATCTCCTAAACAAGTATGTGCTAGAGACTGCTTTGCATGCTGCAAAAGGCTGGGCATAGGGGGGAGAAAGGGGGTAAGATTTGTTACACACCAAAACCAAACAGGTCATGCAAAAGCACCATGTCCTGAGCAAGTGTGCACTGGACTCTCCTCCATACTATACATATAAAGGTGATTTAGACTGTCCAGAGGAAGAAGAGGGTTGCACAACACAAGCACCACGAATAGCAAGAATGTTCACTGGGAGGACATGTGAATGTTCATAATGTCAGATGTAACGCAAGGGCACCAAGGACCTGATCACTGCATGCAGCATGCAATGACATTGGGGAAGACCAGAGAAATATAATTTGTCGCAGAGATCAAAAATCATACAAAAAGCATCAATCCCTAAGCAAGTGTATGCAAGATTGTTTTATCACATTTTGAAAAGATGATGCAGAGTCGCCGATGCATGGTGGGGAAGAGTGCTGATCTTGACGTCGACTTGACACCGATCGTGGCAAATTGACGTAATGTGTCCCCTAATGATTGCGGTGTCAAAGTTATTACTCCCCTGTACGGAATTAATTGTTCTCCATTTGAGATACGAATTTAGTTACAAGAACTGCTTAAAAATTACACAATGACTTCAAAAATTGGAAAGATTGGATCTCAAAACCTTGGTTGCCAATTTTCAAGAAATATGGATTTCTCGCACCTCTCCTTGAGAGCCTTGAAGATTGATTTCAAATTTTGTCCAAAAAATGTGCAGTTTGATTCCATGCCCAATCGATTCCCCCTGAGTTACTCCTGTCCCAGGTGCACCAACGAGGCATCGTTGCCACCCTTGCAACGAAAGGCAGCATCCCTCACATGAAATAGCTCTTGTCAAACAGGCTCAACCATGTTTGCTCCCCATTGCAGAAGGCCATCACCATAGCGTCAACAATTTCCAGAATCTGTTCCATCCTCAATTTCCTATGTGCAGACCTAAAATACGTGGGTAAGGTTGATGTCCAATATGTCGAAGCTTGGCCTCTGTGCATGCTGTCACTTCAATACAATGCTTCGGATTTCTGAAATCCCCCGTTATTGATGCCTGAATCAAGACTTTTCAACTTGGCCACACTCCATGAACTGCCGCTAGTGGCCAATTCCTGGGTGTGGTTCACGATCCAATGCAACTTAGCCAGCCTATTTCCTTTCAGGAGACCCGCCTTATCCATCTAGCCGTTATTCTCAAGCTGAACCCATCCCAGTGACAGAGCTTATTGAGACTACAGCTGCCATTTAGGAGGCCATTGCCCTTGTTATCCCCTGCTGATTGGGGTGATGGCCACCGCCTTCCTTGTACCTGTGCAATTGGCTTGGGACGCCTCTTGAAATATCCCTAACAACAGAAATGGAAGTGCGCTAAAGTAATGGCCCAGAAATTTGGGCCCAAGATGCATATCCGATACGGCTAATGGAACATGAATCGCCGTCGCAATCCACTGCGATTTTCACGATCAGCCCCTCCAAAACACGTTTTCTGTGACTACGCTCTTTTGCAAACACTTGGCCTTCTGCTTCTGTCGCTTCAGCTGAAGTTTGGTGCCAAACGAAAGCATGCCCGCCCGATTTTGATAGGATGTGCGTTTTAATTATTCTGTCTATTTTGGCCATTTTCAAAGTATTGACAATTTCAACTGTTTTGGCCGTTTGAACATTCTAGCACAACAGAAGGGGAACTTTTTATGGTGCTGGAGGCGTGGTTTTGCAATCTACCATATGGCAACCATTCACACTGGCCCTGGCAACAACGTAAGACCATGTTGCACTTCAGTCAATGAAACTGATGACAATCTGTTCTCCGTCACGTTTGGCAGGACAATGTGAGTGGCATCTTCGACAATTCCACATTTACTGACAATAGAGCAGTGGCTGGAGGAGCATCGTTTCTTCAGGTATGTTTCTGTTACAATTGGAATTCTTTGTAGTCTGTGATCCACCAGGGCTGGTGCATGAAGCAAGACAAGTGCATGTCCTTGCATCTCTGTTTAAACATGAAAACTCGTAGGCCCAAACGTGGAAAGAGGGAACGGGCGGCATCTGTGCAGAGATGAAGATATCGTGGATGGTCGCCGTGCATGAATGGCAATGCATTGGTGCAGTCGCCACTCAGGAAGAATTGGCAGCAATACAGTTCTGAGCAAATCTTTTGGGGATGGAGAAACATTTGAGCACCTTCCATGATGATTATCGAAGATCAATACATTGTGCCAATGTTGCCATCCTTGCATCGGGCTAGGAGGACTACATTATGTTTATGAAAGGCAATGAATCTAATTGTCAGAAAGGCGTGACTGCAATGCAGATATGAGTCAACGACGAAGCTTCGTGTCATATTGGCCGACACCCCGTGGACGTACTCCTGTGACCTATAGGAGTTTGACCATAGTTAATGTAGCAAAGATGGAGAGCATGTGAAAATGAACTCTGCTTTGTAGGGTGTTCGTGGTATGACATTCATTTGCCGTGACAAAATGCGCACATCCATGTGTTTGACTTAAGCAAGTGCTGTGCAACCTCGATGCTGGCAAGAGCACCATTTTCGCACCAGCAGGTTGTTCAACCGTGATGGCGATTGTAGCAATAGTGCAAAAGTGAGCACAACAACGCCAGTTACAATGGAAATGGAATCGTGGTTGGCATCTCCAGAATAAACGTTTATTACTGGTGCCAAGTGCAAGGCTTGCATTTAGGGATAGGTACCACTGGCCCATTTTGGTAAGCGATTGTGCAGAGTGTAGGACTCCAACCATGCTCAGGCTCATTGCTGACTGGCGCTCCAAGTGAATTGCACTTCGTTCCTTGCAGACAAGCCCTGCACCAAGGTTTTATTACTAAAGCACGCAATAGCGGTTTGATGTGGAGCACAATATGCAGGGCTCAAAGCAGCACCCAGATTCTGACAGCGATTGATTGTTTACCCAGCCCGAGTAGACGCACTGAGTAGCAGGTGCAGGGTTGCTATCTATTGTATAGCAATCAGGGACAACGAGCATAGTGACAACAGAAACGGTGCTGCATTTCATACCTGTGCTGCAATGATCTTCTGTTTTGTAGGACAACGTCAAAAGCCGCTTCACCAGATGCACTTTTGCAAACAACAGCGCTGAGCGCAGTGGAGGAGCACTGCGCCTTTTGGTATGCACCCTTTGTAAATATTTCTTCCCTGTTGTATTTGTCCAACAGGGGTGGCGCATGCAGCAGTGCAAGCGCATGTCCTCGCATGTGAAAAGTACGCAAATCATGGGCCTTTAAGAGGACAAGAAGGAACGTTTGGCATCTGTTCAGAGGGGAACATATCATAGATGGTCAATTCGCTGTTGGAGTTGCCATTCTGGTGGGATTGGCAGTTCTGAGCGAATATTCTCACGACGGAAAAACATTTCGGCAATTCCATGATGAGCATCGAGCTCCGATAATCGGAGAGCAGCACATCATGTTAGTATTGCCACGCTTGCACCAGGCGAGGAAGTGCGACGCCATGTTTACGTAAGGAACTAAATTCAATTGTCAGAATAGCATCATTGCGACGCAGACACGAGTCAGTGACAAAGCTCCGGGTCAAATTGGTCAACACCCCATGGACAAATTCCTGCAACCTGTGGGATTTTGAACATAGGTACAGTTACAGAGATGAGGATAATGAGTAATTGAAGTCTGCTTTGCTGGGTTATCGCAGCTTGAATCCATTTGCCATGCAAAATGTGTGCATGCATGTGTTTTACTGAAAGAAATGTTGGCAACCTTTGTGCTGGTGGAGGAGATCACTTTGGCACAAGCAGACTCCATAACAGTGATGGCGATGATAGCAATAGTACGAAATTGAACACAACAGCACCAATTAGAATGGAAATAATTGTTGTCAATAGTGGTTGGCTTCACCAGAGTCAATTTTTAGTATTGGTGCACAGCGCAAGGATTGCATCTCGAGAGAGGTACCACTGGATCATTTTGATAACCAATTGCGCAGAATGTGGGACCCCAGCAGTGCTGGGGCCCATTGCTCACCAGTTTTCCAAACGAATTGTACTTCATTCCTTGTGGACAAGCCCTGATCAAAATTTTTGACCAAGGAACACAAAAATTGGTTGACGTGGAGCACAGTGCGCAGGAGTAGAAGTACCACCGAGACTCTGATGGCCATGACTGTTTGCCAATCCCAAATACAAACGCCCATCAGGAGGCGCAGTTATTCTTGTATAAGAACAAGGGGAAAATAGGCACAATGGTAACAGAGACGGTGCTGCACCTTTTCCCTGCACTGCGATGATCTTCTGTTTTCCCATTACGGTTTGCAGGACAATGTCAACAGCAGCTTCACCAGATGCACCTTTACAAACAACAGCGCTGACCGCAGCGGAGGAGCACTGCTTCTTTCGGTATGCATCTTGTGTAATTGTGTCCTCCTTTTCGTATTTGGGAAATAGGGTTGGTGCATGCAGCAGTGCGAGCGCATGTCCTCGCTCCTCTGTGTAAAGTATGGAAGTCGTAGGCCTAAAAGAGGATAAGGGGGAACGGGTGGCGTCTCCGCGGAGAGCAAGATAACCTCAATGGTAACCATGTGGGCATGGTAATGCACTGCTGCAATCGCCATTCTGGCCGGATTGGCCACATTACTGTTCTGAGCACATTTTTTGACGACGGGAAAACATTCAGCATTCCCATGATGAGCATCGGAGAGCAACGTATCCTGTCAATTTTTTCATCCTTCCGCCAGGTTTGGAAGTGCTATGTTGTGTTTATGAAGGCGCTAAATTCAATTGTCAGAATAGCATCATTGCGATGCAGACATGAGTCAATGACAAAGCTTCGTATAACGTATAACTGAATTCTGCTTTGTTGTGTTTTGTGGCTTCAATTCATTTGCCATGCAAAATGCGCGCGTGCACGTGTTTGATTCAAGAACTGTTGTGCAACCTCTGTGCTAGTGAGAGCACCGCTTTGTCACAAGCGGACTCCATAGCAGTGATGTCAAGGGTAGCAATAGTGTAAAAGTGAACTCAGCAACGCCAATTATAATCAAATGCAATCATGGCTGACATTAATAAAATAAATGGTTAGTACTGGTGCAAGGTACAAGGCTTGCATCTGGAGAGAGGCAACACTGGAACATTTTGATGAACGATTGCATGGAATGTAGGAACCCAACCACGCTCAGGCCCATTGCTCACCATTCCAAACGAGTAGCACTTCATTCCTTGCAGACGAACCCTGCCCAGTGGTTTTGTTCCCAGTGGGCTTAACACTTTTCCAGCGTGGGCGCAGGCTGGCCCTCTGCGCAGTGCCTTCCAGCAGTCTGAATGATAGAGGGCAGGTGTTTTGGCATGGCTTGAGCAGAAACCACTTCCTGACAGCTGCATCCCATTGCAAAGCAAGTGCCAGAATACAAATCGTCAGTCATTTTTAAAATTAATACCTGCGGTGCACGTGCATGACTCGAATGTTGACTGAACGACTGAATGACTGAATCGTTAAAATGCACATCTGGGAAGATTTGGGGCTTGCCCAAAGCCAGCCATAGTTTCCCCTTGTGCCGTCAGTGCGCAACAAGGACAAGAAAGGCATCCACGGATAAATCCATTAGGAGAAGTCACTCTGCAGCTGCATGGCCAATGCCTCCACTGCGGCTATACCAAGGCCAAGGGGCACAGCACCAAGCATGCGCGCTTGGCAACCCTCCACCTGCTTGAGAACTGCGCTCCCAGTCAGT
The DNA here is from genome assembly GCA_905146915.1 of Ostreobium quekettii. NCBI lineage: Eukaryota > Viridiplantae > Chlorophyta > Ulvophyceae > Bryopsidales > Ostreobiaceae > Ostreobium > Ostreobium quekettii. The sequence continues at coordinate 76,884 of CAJHUC010001780.1, forward strand.
TCGAGATCATTCCTGCAGCGATCTGTTACTTGCCGCGTGCGGGATGGCCTTGCACATGCCCCACTGCTTCGTTGAGGTGGTTCTGCTCTTTGCGTGTTTGCCCATGTGGGTTCTGCAGCATGACTGCTCTAGGATGCCCAAAGAGAGCTTTGTGTTGCGCCCGCCCAATCACAACAGTGTGGGATGGATGCGCGTTGGTGTGGGCCACATGTCGTGTGGCGGGGTCGTCATGACACCAGAGCACAGCCCTTTGGGCATGCGCAGGCAGTTGGCGATGGCAGGACTAGCAAAGGGTCTCGTTTGTGAATGAGGTTTTGCTTCCCCATGGCCACGATTCTGGGCTCCCTTGGTGTGGCCAAAAGAGGGTAGGTATGGGCAGCAGGCTTGCTGCCAGGCTCGCAGCCAGCGTTGCTGCCGCCCTGCTCACCGATCTGTGCCAGGGAATTTACCGCTGCACAGGCTGTGCCTTCCACCCTGCGCCCGGTGGCCAATTGGGACTGGGACGGCTCCTCCTGGAGCCGGCAGCCCCACAGGCATGCGCACCAGGCAAACCCCACACCTGCTTGTAAACAATTGCTCCCATTGTGGTTGAAACTATTTTCGTGACTATCTTTTCACTTGCCGTGTGTGGTGACCTTGCACGTGCCCCATCTGGGCCCAGCCCACTTGAGGACTAGTCCTTGCACTCTGGTTGACACCACTCTTGTGGCCATCTTTTTAACTTCCCATCCACCCAGCCATGCACACCTGGGGATGCGACAGTGCACGAGACTACAGGCGATTACTCAATTGCGCGCTTTATTCAATTCACGCACATGCATTAGGGACTCGCCCAGAGTGGCTGCAGCAGACCGCACAGTCGTGGGGTCGCGGGGTCAGGCAGGTCCGACCGCGAGGCCACTGGGCCTATTGGGCCACTCGCAAGGCGCGCGCGGGGGGGGGGGGGGCACTGAACGAGTCTTCGGGGGATGGCTCGCCCTCACGTTTTTTTATACACCGCGTTCCCATCAGGGACTCGCCCGGAGCCGCTGCATCATATTGTCTGATGGTAGAGGGGCCAGTCTGGGATGGGCGCTGGGCCACCAGGCGAGGTGGGCGTCTCGTGAGACGCTGGGGTGTGATCCAGCAGTAGTGGATTTTCTTAAGTAGCATCAATTCGAAAATAGGAACTGCGAATGGATCTGGATGCTGGACCCCATTTCAAAGTTCGAGTTATATTGGATGTTATGTATCGAGCAAATGAATGGGTTCCGATCAGGTAAAAAACAGGAAGCCACGCTGCTGGCTAAACAGACTCGCCCTGAGAAAAGAGGCCACAGCGCTGAACCAATCTCGAGCAATGGACTGGAACAGCCCAGAGCACGTCATGGCCTTTAGCATTCCGCCCACCTCATTGACATTCTTAACATAATGCGCAAGTCGACGTGGTTCCTGCCTGCATTATATTCTTATGGAGTGGTTAAACGTCGTAACAGCCGCACATTTGCTAGAAAGTGATAAGCCCGCCATTAGGGGAAATGGGACATTTCCCCTTAGCTAAGGTATACAGAAAGTGCTTGATGTGGAGCACAATACACAAGGTCAAAGTGAGACACAGGTTCTGAAGACGACTGATTGTTTGCCAACTGATCAGGAGGTGCAGTTTTGCTATCTGTTCTACAACAAGCAGGGGCAATGGGCACAATGATAGCAGAAACGGTGCTGCTCTGCATTTCTGTGCTGTGATGATATCTCGTTTTTCCATCGCGTTTTGCAGCACAACGTGAACAGCAGCTTGAACAGATGCACCTTTACAAACAACAGGGCTGAGGGCAGCGGCGGAGCACTGCTTCTTTTGGTACGCACCTTTTGCGACTGCTTCTTCCCTTTTGTATGTGGTCCAACAGGGATGGTGCATGCAGCTGTGCAAGTGCATGTCCTTGGGTCTCTGGGTAAAGTAAGAAAAATCGTTGGCCTGAAAGAGGACAAGGTGGAACGGGTGGCATCTTTGCGAGGGAGACATATCATGGATGGGCAATTCACTGCTGCATTTGCCATTCTGACGAGATTGGCTGCAATACATTTTTTAGCAAATCTCTTGACAACAGAAAGCATTTCAGAGCTGCCATGATGAGAATCGAACTTCAATGATCGGAGAGCAGCACATCGTGTCATTGCTGCCTTGCTTGCGCTAGGCTCGGAAGTCACATTTTGCGAAGGGAACTGAACTCAGCTGTCAGAATAGCATCACTGCCATGCAGGCACCAGTCAATGACAGAGCTTTGCGTCAAATTGGCCAACACCTCATGCATAAATTCCTGTAACCTGTAGACTTGTGAACACAGGCACAACGACAGAGATGAGGAGAATGTGTAATTGAAGTCTGCTTTGTTGTGCTTTCGTGGCTTCAATTCATTTGCCATGCATAATGCGCACGTGCATGTGTTTGGAAGTGTTCAAGGAAGTGTTGTGCAACCTTGTGCTGGCGAGAACAGCATCATAATGCCACGGCGATGGCAAAGATAGCAATAGTGCGAAAGCGAACACAACAACGTAGAATGGAAATGCAATCACTGTTGGCATCACCAAAACAAATATTTAGTACCAATATTTAGTACAAATATTTAGGTGCAAAGTGCAAGTCGTGCATCTGGAGAGACGCACCACTGGACCATTTTGATAAGCGATCGCGCGGAATGTAGAACCCCAACCACGCTCAGGCCCATTGCTCGCCAGCGTTCCAAACAAATTGTGCTTAATTCTTACAAACGAGCCCTGCCCAAATGTTATGTGATTATGGAAAAAATGCTCTTAATGTTAAGCACAATATACAGGACGGATATGATTGTTTGCCAAGCCCCAATACCAACACCAATCAGGAGGTGAAGTTTTCGATCTATTGTATAACAACCAGGGGCAAATGGGCACAGTGATAACAGAGATGGTGCTTCACTTTATTCCTGCACTGCAATGATCTTCTTTTCTTCCATCATGTTTTGCAGGACAATGTCAACAGCAGCTTCACCAGATGCACCTTTACAAACAACAGCGCTGAAGGCAGCGGAGGAGCACTGCTCCTTTCGGTATGCCCCTTGTGCAGCTGTGTTTTCCTTGTTGTATGCCGTGCAACAAGGATGGTGCGTGCAGCAGTGCAAGCGCATGTCCTTGCTTGTCTGTGTAAAGTATAAAAGTCGCGGGCCTGGAAGAGGACGAGGGGGAACGGGTGGCAATTATGCAGAGGGGGACATACCATGGATGGTCGATTCACTGTTGTAGTCGGCATGGTATGGAAAATCGTGGGACTCAAAGAGGGCAACGGGGAACGGTGGCATCTTGGAGAGGGAAGATGCCGTTGATGGTCACCACACGTGCATGTCGCCATTCTGGCTGGAGCAAATTTTGAAGATGGAAAAGCACTTCAGAACACCCATGATGAGCGACATGTCCTGTCAATATTGCCGTCCTTGCGCCAGGCTTGGAGGCATATGTCGTGTTTATGAAAGGCGCTAAATTCAGCTGTCAGAATAGTGTCATTGCGATGCAGACACCACGAGTCAATGGCAAAACTTCGCGTCAAATTGGTCAACACCCCGTAACCAAATTCCAGTAACCTGTAGGTTTTTCAAAATAGGTAAAGTGACAGCGACGAGGATAATGTGTAATTGAAGTCCGCTTTGTTGTGGTTGCTAGGCTTCAATTCATTTGCCATGCAAAATGCGCGCATGCATGTGCTTGATTCAAAGGAGTGTTGTGCAACTTTTGTGCTGGCGAGAGCACCATTTTGACACTAGCAGACTTTTTAACGGTGATGGCGATGATAGAAATAATGCGAACGTTGCCGCAACAACGCCAATTACAATGTAAATGGAATAATGGTTGGGATGACCAGAATGAATGTTTAGTACTGGTGAAAAGTGCAAGGGTTGCATCGGGATAGAGGCACCACCATACCATTTCGATGAGCGATTGCACGGAATGTAGGACCCCAAGCACGCTCGGGTCCATTGCTCACCAGCGTTCCAAACGAACTGTACATCCTTGCAGATGGACCCTGCCCAGATGTTTTATTACTAAGGTATATATAAATGTTTGACGTGGAACACAATATACAGGGTTCAAAGTGGCACCCAGACTCTGATAGCCATGACTTTTGCCAATCTCAAGTACCAACACCGATCAGGATGTGCAGTTTCGCTCTACATTCTGTAACAACAAGGGGCGGCGGGCATAATGATGACAGAAACAGTGCTGCATTTCATCCCTGTGCTGTGATGATGTTCTTTTCTTCCATCACGTTTTGCAGGACAACGCCAACAGCGGCTTCACTGGATGCACCTTTGCAAACAACAGCGCCAAGAGCAGCGGAGGAGCACTGCTTTTCTCGGTACTCGCCCTGTATAACTCCGTATATTTCCATCTTACTTGTTGTACGTGGTGCAGTAGGGTATGTGCACGCAGTAGCGCAAACTCGTGTCCTCGCTTCTCTATGTGAAGTACGCAGAATCGTAGGCACAAAAAAGAACAAAAGGGGAACGGGTGGCATCTGCGCGAAGGGCAAGGTACCACGGACAGTCGCCTCGCGTTCATGGCAACGCAGTGCTGTGGTCGTCATGCTGGGCGGAGTGGCCGTAATACCGTTCCGAGCAAATCTCTTGACGACGGAAAATTTTCAATACTCCCATGGTGAGCATCGGAGAGCAACATATCGTTTGAATATTTTCATTGCGCCAGGCTTGGATGTAGTACGTCGCATTTACGAAGGTAACCAAAATAAATTGTCAGAAAAGCATCACTGCGATGCAGACACGAGTCAATGATAATGCTTCGCGCCAAATCGGTCAATACCCCGTGGACAAAACCTTGTAACCTGCAGGATTTTGAACATAAGTGCGGCGGCAACGACGAGGAGAATGTGTAATTGAAGCCTGCTTTGTTGTTTTTTGGTCTTAAATTCATTTGCCATGCAAAATGCGTGCATGCGTGTGTTTTATTTAAAGAAGTGCTTTGAACCTTTGTGCTGGTGGGGAAGACCAATTAGATCCCCGCTTTGTGGTTGTTGTGATTTTTTTGTGGTTGCTGTTCTTATTACGTTTGCTGGTATTGTGGAGGTGGGGTTGGGGTGTTGGGGGATGGGGTGAGGGGTGGGTGGGGGGGGGGCTAGGAAGACTGCATGTTCTGCATCTGCAGGGAGGTACCATTGTTCATTCGTGATAAGTGATTGCTTGGAATGTCGGACTGCGACCCTGCTCATACCAATTCGTCACCACCTTTCTAGCGGGGCTGTACTCAATGCATTCTCATCCAATTGTCAGTCCAGACAACGTAGCGGCAAAACTGCAGGGAAGCGTCTCTTTTGCCTATTTCTTCCATCCGGAATTAGCTCTAATAATTGTTGACTCATCATATTAGGTATCACGTGCCTTTTTCTTGAAATTTTGGATTAGATTATCTACTGTGCGTTGAGCCAATGCCGTCAAAAAATCATTGACAGCGAAAAGATTTAGGCACACGACAGCTCTTTGAAACCAAAGGAATCCGCCCCGTCATTCAAACAATCGCAGCCAGTCCCCAATCCCAGAAAATTTTGGTGCCCCGGATCCAGGAAGGCCCAGCACACTAGCGATGCCCCTCCGGTAGTTTTGCAGTGCTGGAATTGCGGAGTTGACTCGGCGCTCGGTATTGAGCCCGGAATTGACACCCTTCGCAAACGCAATCGACAGAGACGGCGCTAGGTCCGCGCGTCGCTGCTAACGGATGCTTGAAATCCCAGCCGTCTTCCACGCCGGTACACCGAAATGCTTGGGATCCTTCGCTGCCTATGGGTGTTATGGTGGCTAAAGACCAGCCACGGGATATTTGCGCGCGCCATAAGCTCTGTGCCCAATACAGATCTCCAATTTAGTGCATGCACTAGTAGAAAACAGCATGCTTGCGATGCCGACTGCTATGCCATTTTGACACAAAGTGGTGCCGTCACAGTGCTTGCGATGGCATAAAAGCAGCTGCGGTGACATCAATTTGTGTCAAATGGCAACGCAATTCGCATCGCAAACATGATGTTTTCCGCTGGCGATGCCTGATGCAACCTCTCTCTCCAAACAGGCATCAATACTACCAAAACAGTGGAGGGTTTCGATGCTCTGTCAGAGAACCCATATGTTTCTATGGTGGCGCCCTTGTATCTTGAGACGGCATAGCCGAAGCTCTGCTGGAGTGTCGTCTTTAAAAGCGGTGTGAGCGGCATGCGAAGGCTGCTCGTGGCGTGTGCCCACCACAGCCACTTTCGACGATCTTTTGGTGCCGCACATGGAGGGGATGATTGCATTCTCCCAATCTTTTGGCGGCGGCCTCGGCACCCACAGCGCCCACAACCGTGGTGGCGGTCCTTTGTTAAAACGTCGTGATTGTGAAGTTCGCCGATTTCCTGGTCGCTGATTCAGAATTCAAATCCCCGTGGTGCCATCAAAAACACAGTCACGATCGACAATCGAGAGACACAGGGCCCAGCGTTCGTGGTCTCTCCCCTCTGGGAAAAAAGTTTTGACTTGCCGCCAAAATGGCAGCAACAGATATCCACTGTGAACTGCGCACCATCAGTCGCAAGGCGACGTTGTCAAGGAACCGTTTGGAAGCTGTTGGGTCAGACCTTGAGAATCTTCGACATTTTAGCCTGAAGCACAATCGTTCAAAGTACTGCCATGTGGCCGGTACATTCGGAAATTTTCTAGACCTTGATGCAACATTGATAGGCTCTTCCATCAACACTGGTATTCAGAGCTCGTGTGTGTAGAGTGGCGTCGATCAATGTTGCATGAAGGGCCACTTGCCAACATTGCGGAAATGTCATAATTGATGGAGCGTTGACATGAAGGGTATTTGCTAGGCCGTTGTTGCGACATTGTAGCAATAAGTCCTGATGGCGCGGCCGCCACGTGGCGCATCGTTGCTTTGCTGGCTGGGTGTCCGGTGTGGCGTGCTGAGGTGTGCGCTGTGTGGTGTGCTTTAGTGCGCTGTGCGCGGGCCATTGTGGGTGTCTGGCCGGTGGTGGCTCGTTAGCTCGCATGAGTTTTGCGGTATGATTTCGCGGAGTGTGGAAGACCATTTTGAAACCTTGTGGGCCGCAACTGACTGCTGCACGTGGTGGGTGGAGGACGGCACTGCCCGTGTTTTGGTTGGCAGGCGACTGCCTGGGCATGCAAACCAACAAAATTAGCAGCCGCCACAAGCATTTCAACGACTTGCAAGGCAGAGCAATAGACGAACGCGCGGTGCCCCTACCACGCAGCTCGCATGATCAGTCGCTGGCGTACATTTCCTTGCGGCCTGTGCGGCGCGCCCTCTGCATGCGCCTAGCAAAGCAGGCCATGGCCATTGCCTACTGCCCACAAGTTTCTGAAGATCTGAAGGGGACGGCACCAGGTGGACGGTGCGGGGAAGGGCGGGCAAAAGCGCCGCCACTGCACCCCACTCCACACGACACGGCCCTCCACACACCACACGCACCTCCCCACAGGACGCGCACAGTGTCGCCCCGCCGCCTCCAGGCGAGGGGCACAGCATGTCCGGAGATCTTCATCGTGCTCTCGAGATTCAAGCGTTTGGGTATTGACCGATGGCAAATCCGGAGGCACAGCTTTGCTCTCCAGGCTGGCGATGGAACAAGGTCGTTGATGCCTCCAGTGGCCAGAGCTTGATATCGCACAGATGGGTGTAACACAAGGGCACCACCACCAGGCCCATTCCCGCGTAGGCGCGTTGCGGGTCAGCGCCTGAGTTTGACCAGGGTCTTTCCTTGGGCGATCACGACTCGCTGCTGGGGAACGAATCTGATGGCAAATCTGGGGCGAATCTTGCCTTGGAGCAGGCTTGCGAACTCTTTGGCGAGAGAAGGTCGCCTTAAAATTGCACAAGCCGGCCTATAGTTGATCTGATGCCAAGGCTGGCGTGCCTCCCCAGTGGCATCGATGAAAGAAGCCTGCACTGGGCAACTGACGAGGGGCGCGCCCGTTGTCCAAAGGGTTTGCAACGCTAGGCCGTGACATTGGGCGGCACCTGGCAAACAACAAAGGGGTGTTAAAAGCCCAGGCACATCAGATGTGCTGGTGCGTTGCCGACCCTTGCTGCAATCGGCCTTGTTACAGCATTGGTGTGCCGTGGTATTGACGCAACATTGGCGGCAAATGCATCAATCAGCTCTGATGCAACGCTGGCACGCTGGACCATTGGCTCAACGTTGCAGCAACGCTGATGGGGTGGTAGTGCGCCAGAAGCATCGCCACAGTGTCGCCGAAACACAATTTGCTGGGTCTTTGGCAGACCTCGGCATCTATGAGGCGTTGCTACATGGGCATTGCATAACGTTGCTAGTCATTGCCTCAACGATTTCGCCGCATCAAGCCCCATCAACGTTGCATCAACGCCTACCGAATTTCGAGATGTACATGTCTGATGTTCACAAGAATCCGGAAGCACGTAGTAAATGAGCGGGTAGTGTCTTGACACAATTTCCTAGGAAAACTGAGGAGTATGTGAAACAAAGGTGGGCTCTCAAGCAAATCGTTCCATTCGTTTCTGGGTGCAGGCGTTACTTGATATTGTAGCGTTTTGCATAATTTTTATACAAGGAGAATTGCACGAAGACCCTACGCTGCACAGCGTTCAGGGGTATCATGTGTTAGTTGGGAACTGATACTTCCTCCGTCCAGAATTGAATAGAACAGTATGCTGAGGGCCGCGTCTATATCACGCACTTGCCCATTTTCCCTAACAGTTGGAGCAGAGCACCCCCGGAAACTCAGTAAGTGCTTTTAATTTCCATGGGGAATGGGTAAATACTGGTCACATGAAAGTACTTGAAAACCTCGTGACTCCAGCCAAGAAGTCGAATATTGTTAAGGTCTCGCCGAACAGCCCCTCACCCCACCCCCACCCACCCCCTCCAAGGGGTATCTGACTGGGTGGCCTTGTGACTGGCGGCGCATAGCCCAGAATGGATATCTGCAGCCGCCGTCGTGGCTGCACGTTGGATGCGTTCCAACCGAAAAGGAGAGACAGCAGAACTGAGTCCCGCGCAGATCGGTCGTCGTTTGATTGCGATTTTGAGGGGGCCAGCGAATATTTCAGCTCTGGATCGGAGACGCTGAATTCGGCAAATTTCACAACCACGGCGTTTTCAGAAAGCGCTGGTAGGCGCTAAAACCACCACGAGTAGTATGGAAGGATCTGTTCGCCACCTCGTTGCGCTGCAGACAAAGATTGCTGGATCTGCCTGTGCTGTGCACATGTGCAAGGGACACTCTGAGCGCCGTTTATGCCGCTTCGAGAGCGGCCGCCGCGCCAGATTCTTGTGGGTGCCGTCAGAAAACGCAAGGGTCTCACCATAGAGACATTTGGGCCCTCCGATTGAGCATCCACATCTCCCTTTCTCGTGTTTGATGTGTCTGATGCCTGCTTGAGTGGTGTGTTCCCTATGCTAAGCAAGCCGTCAATTAAAGATCTGTGCAGATCAAAGAGCGTTTGATGCACACAGCTATTCTGCAGCTAGTCTGAAGGCACCAGGAGAACTATTGACAATGGCCAGTCCCAGACATGTTGGTACGCCGCCGCGGACGCTGGCGTGGATTGCTAGCGGACACTGATAGTGATGGGCAGGCGTAGCCGCCACTTCTGCCTAACTTCCTTCGGGAAGAATGTAGATCTCTGGGCTGAAGCCCGAGCAACGAGGGATCCCTGCCCTTGTGACACCACGACGGCCGCCAAGCAGGGTTTCAGTCATGCTGGGGTCTCACTAGATCCGGAGCGCCGTGTTTAGTTGGCTCACCGAATGTCCAAATTTGAGGCCTGAGTCGTATTGTTCCAAAGCACTACCCAGTGCATGTAAATTACTTTCTGCAAATGAAACTTCGGTAGAACTGGAAACACAAAGAGTGCGTGCTCTGGTACAATTTTCAAATAAAAGACGAAGTCCATGATACAAACGTGGCCAGTCGACAAATTGTTTCATTTAATTCCGGACGGAGGAAGCAAATGTTTTGACGTGGGGGCTTCAAACCGTGCCTGTACTGATAGCTCCCTCCCACGACACGCACGCCTCGTAATGTGCAAAGACATCGCTGCGACAATGCAGAGGGTTGGTGCTACTAGTGACAGGCAATGAGCAAAAGTGTGAAAGGGGTGTGTGTTGCCGCAAAGTGCGGCAAACAGTGCCTAATCACAAGGTAAAATTTAGGTAGTTTTCAACAGACGGAATGACGAGAACAAAAAGTCTGTGACAGTCATTACCCTATACAAACTGTAGAGTTAAACAGAATAACGCAAAATTTTGTCAGGGTGCCCGTGACGATGGAGAAAATCCTCAAAATGTAAGAGCTGTTCGTGCAACCACACTATTTGGATGCAGTATAGGCGTCTAGCTATATCTAAATGCCCAAAGCGCAAAAATGATCATGTGCAGATGCAGCATAGCGCTTTGCAATGCTTATTCAGGAATATTATTACAATTTTCATTGCAAATGGCAGTACACTCAAATGCACCCTGTGCGAGTATTTGTAATGAGTAACTTACCCTTGAAAATGCATGTTGCGTTTTTGCCACCAAGGCTCATTTCATTTCTGTCATTTGTCGCAACGTGTAAACTGCAGGATAGTGAGTTGTTGGCGGTCAATACGTGCATCTTCCAAAACAACAGAGCCAGAGTTTCTGGTGGAGCAATTTTCGCGCAGGTGAGTACTTTATTGTGATGATCACATGCCAAGGAAATTGTGTATCATCAACGTAATTTGTGTGGAATTTGCGTGCCACATACGATAAATGTGAATATTGTGATGGTTTTGATAACTAAGTGAGCTGGAGCGCCTGGCTTGAAACAGAACTGGAAACTGAAATGAAATTTGCTAATGTTTTGGTGCATATACATTCCAGTGCCATTGAAAATTAATTCAAAACGCCGCCATCACTGGCACTCTCTAATGACTGGTATTTGTCGAATGCAAAGATCCATAATTCATTTTTAGAGCAAATGCTCTACATCCCCAATTGCTATGGATGCTTGGAATGTCCCAAGCACTATCCTGTTTTGTGATATTTTCTTCAGTGCAAATGCCATGTAAATATTTTAATTGAACACTGGAAAAGAATTGCTAGCATAATTGCTGCATACAGCAAACATAGTGCCGAGAGATAGCATGTATTTTGCAGTGAGATTTCTGCATAAGCCTAAAATGCCAAATCAAGATCGCTGCTCATAATGTGACAGTTGAAGTCCTCGACTTATCCACAGGTTCAGCATAGTTTCCTTTATGGAAAACGCCTCTTTTATGACTTCCAATAATTTGTACTGAAGAAAATGTAGCCTATTTTTAAGATAATCGCAATGCGATAGCGAGCGTTACCAAAATAATGCGACGAAATACTCCTGAAAGTATCCGAATCAATGAAAATGCTGTGAGCAAGCGCTGTATATATCGAGCAACAGCACAAAAAAGCCAAGGAGATGGCAGAGACGCTGAAGCTGCAGTATTAAGCAGCTCGACTCATATAAAACTGCATGAGGCCCGTTTTGGGACTGGCATCAGTAAGTTGGCGATTGCAAAACCTCGACAACAGCCTTCCCCGCCGCCGCTGCCTCCACCCCACCCACCCGCCACCACACACACACCACTCCACCCCGCCACCACCACTACACTTTCTACAACTATTTTGGCTTGTGCTCATCCCGACACTGTGCTGGCCCGCGTTGCACGTCCACCCTCTGTATACACGCGTATGTGCCTGGTGGCACAGCGACGGCCCCTCTGTCAAACGCAGGGGCATTGCTTGCTTGTTGTGCCTGAGTGCTCCTTTGCACGTTAGCATCCTTTCCTTCGTGAATCAGACAGACCTGTTGTCTGAAGGCGGCAGCTTAAGAGATGCTCCATTCACCGAGCCACAATCTCATGTGGTGTGGGCACAACGAGCCAATCGCTTGGTCGTAGTGTGGGTTTGGCGACCCTTTCCTTCCGAGTCAGCGACAAGCCGACCTATGCCTAGTCACCCATCGAATCATGAAATACGCAATGCAAACCGCGGTTCATGCTTGGCAGCAGCCCGCCGTACCCCGATATCCTATCCAGCTCGCAACTTGCCTCTCAAGAGCGGGGATTCACCCCCTCCTCGTTTCCTTATAGACTTGGATGCTTTGACAGGCTACGATCATAAAGAACTTCTGAGCAGACACAGAGTCCTTGCCATCTGCCAAGTCGAGCCCACAACTCAATAGCCAACGTGAGCTCAAACTTCCAAGGTGCACATGAAGCAAATAGCAAGAAAAGGCCCAACCTCCGGGGACGTCCCCGGAGACGCCCCCGAAAGGGGAGGGTGGGGTGGGCCGTCCCCGAACTCCATCCCTGATTGGCAGAGCGATTCCGTCCGCAGCGTACCCACAACCCCGCGTCGCTGGGCGTCCCCAGAATTCGTCGCTGGGCGTCCCCAGAATTCGTCGCTGGGCGTCCCCAGAATTCGTCGCTGGGCGTCCCCAGAATTCGTCGCTGGGCGTCCCCAGAATTCGTCGCTGGGCGTCCCCAGAATTCGTCGCTGGGCGTCCCCAGAGTTCGTCACTGGCCTACAGCGCGATTCCGTCCCCAACGTCCCCACCACAGCCCCCGGTCGCCCGGTGTCCCCGTTGGAGCTAGGGGAGGAGAGGGTGGAAAAATGCCTGTCGTCAGGTCCCCGCATTCCCGCGTCCCCAAGCATTGGGAAAAAAAGGACCAAATAGCACTTTTGCGAATACACATAGAACACAATTCATAAAGGTTGTGCACGCTAAGAACACAAAAATAACACAAAACGTAAACTTTGCACACGTTTGAACACGTGTTATTTGGACCTTTTTTTCCAAGCGATGAGGGCCAGCGGCCTCAAAGGCCCCCCAAGGGGAGGGGGAGGACGTCCGTCCCCATGTCCCCAGTCCCACGGGGGGCCAACGGCCTCAAGGGCTCAGGGCCTCAGGGGCCCTCAAGCGAGGCCGCTGCTCCCGTAGGGATGTGGGGACGCGCAAACGCTTCTCCTCGGCCACCGGGCGACGAAATTCGGCGACGCCCAGTGACGCGAGGTCCTGGGGATGCCGGGGGCGTGAGCCCTCTGCCAGGCGGAGACAGAATTCGGGGACGCCCGGTGACGTGCAGTGACAGGGACGCTGGGGATGGAGGCCACCCTTTACGTGGTGACGTCCCCGCCCCAGGTCGGCAATGTCCCCGGCCCCCATCCCCAGAAAATTCCGGAGACGTCCCCAGAGATTGAGCCTCCAGTGCAAATAGCCGCCCTCTGGGTCCCGCCTTGCCCCAAACAACATCTCGGTTCCTCATTGAAGATCCAACCCACTTGAACCAGCCAACACTACATTCCTTCCCATCCAATGCATGTTGTGTAGGTCCCCATCTCCGTCCCAGCAGCGCCCCCGTTGGGTGGCCCAGAGTCTGGTCAAAGAAGCAGCAGGACAGACTCACGCCCCATGGTCAGCAACTTCGCATTGTCCAATATGAGTGCCATAGACGGGCGCCCTGCAGTATGGCTCCTGCCACGAGAACCGCGTCACATGAAAATGAAGCCAATACTTTCGCTGTAGTTATTCCACATCAATCACAACAGCGCCCGTTTGCTGGCACACACGTTGGCCAAGTGTTTCACCACCCCAGGCGACAATCCATTACGACGCTCCATTCGTTGTGCTCTTCCATTATTGTAACAGCTATTTTGAAGGGTCCGAATGTGTTTTCTCACTCACAGACCGATTGGTTGCAGTAGTTTCCTGGTGTAGTGCGTGCATAGATGTACTTCAACATTGTCTTGGATGGGCCAGGCTTCTCTTGGCAGCAGACTACACACTTTGGTGAAGAAGGTTGCCAACCCACGTGACAAGTATCTTCGCATCACCACAGATAACTATGTAGTACACACGCACGCTGTTGGCATGCAATCGCAAATCCACCGCATGCTGGACATCTACTATTGCCTTGACTATAGGAATCAAGAAAGAACTGAATGAATGGGAGATCCACGGAGTACAACAACGGTCATGTGTAATTTTCCCCTCGTCGTTTCAATTTAGCATATGCCTGAAGGCGGGGGCTCAAGGATCCAAATCTCCACCAAGATGATCCAATCCTACCTTTTTGCCCCAAATACTGGTGCGCCCTTGGTTCATCGGTATTTGCCCAGCTGCAGACCTTGGATTGCCACGATGGGGGGATTACTATATCAAATGTGCAAAATTTTACCTGCTACCTTAGCAGAGAGTGCATTTTACGTGAGAAAAGTTTCGCGCCATAACTCCAAGACCCCGCACCCTGGCAAGCTTTGATACAGTATAACAACGGGCTTTGAGGAAACTGCAACAATATTTTTGCAACACTAGAGCTGGTGCCGCAACTTCCAAAGTCAGATCGCAGCGTGCTTTGATAGGTCTAAAAGAGCTCTCTTAGTTACGAAACTTTTCATGTTTTGGGATTCCGTGCCGAGATTGGCTGGAGAAGTCCGTTCCCTAGGACGCGTCAAACCTACTACAATGGTGTGCGCCAATCTATGAGATGGAGCAAGATGCCAGCACCGAGCAGCGATTGTGCAATTTTCTAAACGACAAAACAAGAGAGCTTGTGAAGTTTCTGGGATTGGCGATTGGAGCAGAATCGCCATTGGGTGTACGCATCTGCACCTCACCCCAACCGGAATCAGCAAAATTAATTTCCCATTATATGCCTTTTTGGCAACACCAAATAGTGCACAAAGATGCACAATGACAGCGCTTCCTCTTGGCGCCTTTGCGCACTTTGCCACACGCGCAATTCAGAGCGGAAGGCCATCGGCTTCGTGCAGCAGTCAGCTGCCAATCTCGAGGTGACCCACGCGCTCCAATTGCATGACCCATGGGTTTCAGCGCCCTATTTAGTTGTCCCTGCAGCAGCCATGCACGGCCCCCACAACGCGTGCCGGCCGGGCTTGGATATTTGGAGACTCAAAGCTCATTTAATGGGGACAAAACTAAAATGGCAGAAAGGGTACATTTGCAGAATTGAATGAAAATTAGCGGTGCGATTGCGTGGCCTGCACGTATCCGATAATTGGGCGCCTGATCGCGAATGCCAACTCATTTCCAAGCGCGCTCCATGCCACCCGCGAATCCACGTAATGCCAATGTTTGGCGTCAAGACAACAGTGACCATAGTCAAGAATTCAAACACTCCACCATGCAGGTTTGCCAAATCATCATCTTACTTGTACCAAATGAGAACTGCAACACTGCCTTATGCACGCCACGGGCCACCTAAGTGGGGTGGATTCGAAATGGTATATATCCAAATGGCACAGTGCTGCACAGGATTGGAATCAATCAGCCATATAATGTACATTTTCATTGCGCATTCTGTCGCTAACTTTGCATATCTCAAAAAATTGTTGTTATGATATTGTTTGTTCACACAGCACTGCCCTTGTTTAGATTCGCCTAAATTGTAGAAAATGTGCAGCCGCAACAAAGGGAACTGTCAGTGGCCATGTGCGCAATGACAACAGCTGCTGTGATTGCGATTCTGTTGCAGAGTCCACGTGAGGAAGGCTCTGCAAGCCATGCTGTTATAACGGACACACGTTTCAGTCGAAACAAAGTCAGTGCTGGGGAAGGAAATATGGATTGGGGTGGAGCACTCTTTTTGGGATCGCTTGAAGACGAAGGGATGCTTACTTGCAAGCTCAGTTCATCTGTGTTCAAGAAGAACGAAGCTCAAAATGGTGGAGCCATAACAGTGGTACGCGCTGCACTGCTGTCCATGGATGATGTTGTATTCGTGCACAACAGAGGCACATTGGGTGGTGCAATCCAAGTCCAGTCAGATATGGTTCCTGAGGCTATGATGTTTCGAGACCCACAAAACTATGTAAATGGGACAGATTTACATTTCATTGGCAATTCTGCAGCTGAGGGTGGTGCACTCTATTTGAATGTGCATTGCATTTCTGGCATATTCGGGGTGCCAGGTTGCACTACTGTTGGTATATCTCCAAGGAACATATCTCTCATGCTGCAAGATGGTACGAACAACAATGAAGATGACATCTTCTTTGAAAATTCCAAGTTTGATGGGAACAATGCTGAAACATCTGGAGGAGCGTGGCATGTGCAATCAGGGCGAGTGGGATGCCTGAATTGCACATTCTCTGACAACAGTGCCATTGGAGATACCAACGGTTTGGGAGGAGCTGTTTGCCTTAGGAAATGGTCTGCATTCCATGCAAGGAGCATTACAATGAAGTCGAACAGAGCCAAAAGCGGTGCTGCAGTTTATTCAAGCCATGCTCTTGTGGATATTTTGGATTCTTTCATCTTGAGAAACCTTGCCAGTCAACACGGTGGTGGGATTTACATCAAAGCTCCAGTTGAGACAGGCTTCCGGCATGAAGTCGTTGGGGAAATTGGGAACTGCACCCTTGACCACAACGAGGCGCTTGTTGGAGGTGAGGACATACATGAGCAATTTGAACAGTCCGGCTTTGATTGCAAAACATATTGGATGTGTACTTGTACAGTTGCCGCTCTAATCATGTGCACACTCACTAAATACATGTGAGAATAAGCTGCGTCACTATTAATGTGCAAATATGGCATGTGCCCATCGATCTTCTGAAACCGCACAATGTCTGATAATAGGCTCAAGCTCCACTGATGTCAGCAGGGGTGTCGTTGGGATTCAACAGGAAATGTCTGCCACGCTGCATGTGCATGCGCATATGCATGTAATGCATCCTCAACGGAAGTGAAAAAACTCGTACAAGAGCTGCCTTCCATTATGTGCACCTTCGACGGGGCAATGCTGTGCACCACCTCATGTCCTCATACTTGCGCAGAATATTCCCTGTGCCAGGGTGGTCACCCAGCCGATCATGTCAGGAAAATAAAAAGAAGTTCAGCCAACGCCCTGACGTTCCAGACCTCCTTGGCCTTCCTGACTATGTGAAGAAGAAACCATGACCCTCTGTATGAACCACCGCCCAGCACCCCACAATTGAATGTGTTTTTCAAAAGTACTGAAATCGCCAGGTCAGACAAAAATATGAAAAATACACATTGCTTGCACAACCATGCTCGCTCAAGTAGGGCACATGCGCACACACACAACTTTGCTGCACTTCATGTGCCAAAATGCAGGAGGAAGCTCGCAAGGTTGCCACCCCACCCACCCGGGCTCTCTCCACCCATCCTTGTAACGAAGATGCCGCTGCAGCTGCACGCGTAACGCAAAAAAAAATGGCCACACATACACAACGCATGGCACGAGAGGTGTCCTGGACCCCCCCCCCCCCCTTAGTCATGCGCTATCACAAAACCAGTCCGCGGGCGCTGGGGAAAGAACCCCGGGGAAAGCCAGTCGCAGGCTGGTTGGCGCCCATGCTCCCCCGCGCCCGCACTCTGCGCGCTGGAGCAGGAATACTGGGGATGGGTGTGTGGTGTGTGATTGTGACGAGTGCACGGTCGGCGTCCATGCTGCCCGCTGTGCCGCACGTGCGCCATGCAAGGTGCAAGGAAGTCCGGGATGGGGCGTGATTGGGCGGTCAGCGCCCATGCCGCGCCCCACACGATGCGCAAGGGAGCCCAAAGAATGGCGGCATGTGGCCGGTCAGCGTCCGCGCCGCGCACCACCCATGTGCGGCACAGTGCCAAGAAGCCCAGAGAGGGGCCAGTGCGTGTGTGGCGTGCGGTTGACGGCA
Source organism: Ostreobium quekettii (assembly GCA_905146915.1). NCBI lineage: Eukaryota > Viridiplantae > Chlorophyta > Ulvophyceae > Bryopsidales > Ostreobiaceae > Ostreobium > Ostreobium quekettii. The sequence continues at coordinate 94,597 of CAJHUC010001780.1, forward strand.
TGCAATCGGCGGCGTGCGGTCGGCAAAAGTTGCAAATTTGCTCTATGAAGCCCCACTTGCTTCGCTCGGTCGCAACGAAAGAAGTAAACTCTCCAGCTTGCACAGCACAAATAACTCTGCAAATTCTGCCAACATGTCGAATATCCCTAAAAAGCAGTCCATATGGCAGTGTCACATTCCATTGACACCGCCCAATCTCCAAAATGATATGCAGCATCCCTCTAAAGGCACTATCTTGCTCTTGGTCACGCCATGAAGCTCTCGCATCAGATAAACTCAGGTGAATGCCTTATCACAAAGGGCACTCCAGACAGTCTTGGTGCTCAAGGCTTAGAAGGCTCCCCAATCGGCAATGGCTGAGGGGCAGCATGCTGCAAGCTGTCCCATGCACTCCCTCAGCCAACCTCCCCCAGCCACCATTGTAATTCCAACCTTGGAAGAACCTTGCAGAGGCCATCACCCTGTGCAGACATCGTCCACCAGCACTGCCACTCCTTACAAAGCGCCTTATCCATGCAAACAAAGACAGCAGCAAGCCAGTTTGGTCGATGGTTGGAGATCTTATGGGCATGAGCACTGGAAGAACCCCCCCCCCTCCACCCATGCATGTATGCATGCAGGTATACACACCAGGTGCAATTGGGCGCTGGAGCAAACGAGGCTAATTTAAAAAATATAGACGCCAAATTTGGGCAACTTGTGGTTACAAAAGCCCCCCAAGAGGCTGGCAAGGCAGGTCCAGCATAATGGGGGCCATCAAACCAAAAAAATGTCCATGGCCCAGGACCCCTATCATCCACCCACAATGGCTCAGTGTGGAAATGAAAGCCAATTTAATCCAATGTAGGAAAGGCATTGCAGTCGGGCTTCCATCCATGGTAGTTATCTGACAATTCCTGAGGACAATCAAGTTTTGGGAGTGAGGTGGGGACAACTGGAGTCACTCCATCATTCAGCTGCAATGTGGCAACTCTTGGAGCAGGGTGTCTGGGGGTGTCGCTGCCTCCCGGAAAAAACATTATTGCCTCAACAAAATGCCAGCTTTGCAAGCACCCATGCACAGGCAACACTGCAATCTGCCATCGCAGCTGCTGGGATATCGTGCGAATTGGCTCGTGCCCATCCAACACACACAATCACACCACACTCAACCCAACCTGCCAAGTCTCCCAGGCACTCCAACACAGTCCGATACTTTTTGCCGACCATCCGGCTCAGTCGCTCAGCGTAGGTGAGGTGCTCCCACAGGCCACGCATGGACACCGCTCCAGACTCCCCCGGGCCGTTGACGGCCCCAATCAGCACGCCGAGGCTGGCATGCCAAGGCTCGACGCGCACCGAGCTGGCGGATCATCACGCCACCCCAGCCGATGACGTGCTGAAGGGCGTGGCCCCACCTCACGCTTGGGGACGTGGTACGTGTCGAAGCCATCGACGATCCACACCACCCCCTGTCCGAGCCCATGCCATCGCGTCCACCACCAGGTGGCCCTTGGGCACCCAGCCCCCACGCTTCAAGCTGTACAATTCTACCCAAGCCGGGGCCGGTTTCCTGGGACCCGGTGAGACAATACCTGGGACACACTATGGCATCGAACTCAGCAGCCATCGACCGCGACAGGCCTCCTCCTAGGGGTGGGGGTCGGGGGCCATCTCAGAGCCGGCCTCCAACTTCACCGCCTCCGCCGTTTGCAGTCCGTACCACCCGGCGTGGCCTCGCGCTCCCCTGCGGCGAACGTCGGTAGATGGAGAAACAGAGGCGGATAGCCGCTGTGTTGGGTACCCCAGCTCCAGACAGACACATGCTCTGGATGCGGGGCTCCACCGAAGTGGGTCCCATTGCAAACCCAGGCGCAGCCGCTCGTCCCTGGGGGAAGGGGGGGGGGAGGGGGAGAAGGTCGGGGAGGGGGGAGGGGGGTTGGGGATTTGAGGGCTGGTCCAGACAGTGTCCATCAGGGATGCTCTAGTCCTGTGGGCACCACGCTAGTGAGAGATCATTGCTCAAGCCATGCAGGACAAGCAACATGTTCTGGGCCACTTAGTGGTGTTGGGGACATCTGGGGCATTGTGCCAGCCAAAGCACTTGTGGGCTACAGGAGGCAAAGCCAGAAAGTTGGACGTGGGCAGAAAACGTGTGCGACATATTTGTCACGATGATCCACTGAGGTAACAGGCAAAGACACATGGCTCAACAATCACCAGCAGGAGACAACCTATTTGTGATGCCAACTTCGATGCAATTTTGCATAGATTGACGCCATCACAGCCACGTTTGTGCCATCTCAATCACTGAAATTCCAACATTTTGCGTCAAAACGGCATTGCAGTTGGCATTGCAAACACACAATTTTCTACTAGTGAATGGATGAAATGTTGGCCCAGCAGGAAGGGTTCGCAAATCTATGCCAGCGCTGCGTTGTTGCAATTGATATGTAGACAGAGGAAAGCATTGGCATCAGGCAATTGGTGCCATGTGTGGAGGGTATTGGCAGCGGGGTGGGCCATCAACGCCTTTGGGCCGTTGGCATTGCAATGTCAGCGACATTGCTTGCCCTTTTACCGACAGTGGGCATGGCTCTACAGCCCTCCCTCCCTCTTTTCCCTTCTGCATTCCTCGTAGCACTATTTACCCGCTGATGGATGCTGACTGGTGCCAATAGTATACAGTGTTCACTGGATTGGATGTAGCCAATGTTTGGCAATGCGGCAATGCCAATGTCAATAAGCTGATGGTGGTTGCGCCAATAGTATTGATTCTATACACCAATGATTTTGGCAAATGCCAGATAGAATCTGGCCTTTATGGTGCCAGTTGGAATTGCATACGAACAGTGGACTGCACTATTGTTATAGAAGACCTAATGGACGCGTCTCGCATCATCTGCTGCACGCTGTCAGTTTCCAATGCATTCTACATGGTCCCAAGCACTGGCTTGTATTTCCCAAGCAACATATATGCGAGAGAACAAGGCGATGGTGGCATACCATCCGTTTTGAGAATTAACCTGTTGTGTTGAGGGCAAGTTTATTGCGAATGTGGAAAATGGATTGCGCAATATATGCTCGGAGCTGAGGGTTTAGCACACCTATGGATATCTCATTCCTGTTATGGCATTGTCAATCACGTTTGCCTCATGCATCTGGTTTCAGATACATTGAGCAGCCTATTGCGGAAAACGATAGTGCAGAGGTCTGAACCAGTTATGAACACTGGAGAGTTCAATGCTTACTATAAACATTGGCTTCTTCACAGTTGCTGTTCGATTGGATATCATACCATTATCCTGGTCACCAGTTCATGCTTATAGAGCTTTGCCTAATCAAATCGTCTTTTTGTTGATGCGTTTTTTCTCATTCATTTCCATAAGCTGTAGCTGTTGCTGCTGATGCAGCAGTCAGTGCAAGAAATGGACATGCGCATTATAAAATGTCGAATGGGATATTTGCCACATTCTCTATACCACTATCGAGTACACTGTTCCAAACACGAAACCACATTGCTGATGGAGACCAGCTTAAGTTTTGGCCGTCTGCCTAATGGCAAGAGTGAAGGAGGTGTAGCTCACGACACAAGTGACATTCCACACGATTTGGAATTTCTAACATATCTCTGGCCGTTGGCGAGTCAATTGTTGCACATACTTTGCACATCACGTGCTTCCTGATGCTTTTTGTCGCACCACTTGTATTACACTGCTGGAATGTGATATGCTTTTGGGTGTCAGATTTGAGCAAAAACATACAGCTGTGGTCCATAGTGGCAGTGTATTCTTGACAGGAGAGATTTGAGCATAAGCTAATATTCCAATTGGCTGTGTCTATTGTACACAATACTATTTGCTTCTCAACTGCAACCACGACTGTGCAACCGATTCTGGTAAAATCTCACATGTGCAGTGGAAAAAGCTGACAACATGTAACACAAACTGCTGCAATTTCATTGGATTTTGTCAGTCTGTACTGAGTTTCTGTTTCTCTCATCACAACAGAATCCATCAACATGCCCGCATTGAAATCCTCGTAGCATCCTGGCGGACTCTTCAGTGAACTCAATATTTCCTTACAGATCGTATCTTCTTTCCATTATGAATTCTCTGATTCCAATGCCAAATAACAGCACTCAGAAAGAATCTGCTTTGGAGAAATTTTCATTGCGGCACGGGGTCCTACAGTAAATCATAAGCGCTGATTAAAGCATTTATACATTTGAAATGCATTTCATCTGTAAGCATGCATTTCGGCCACTAAAACCTCTATTTTCAAAGCAACTGCAACAGAAACACAAGCACAAATATTCTGCTCCCAAACAGCCATGTCTTGTGTTTCACAGTATAACATTGATATGGAGACCCATGCACGTATATTGTAGTGGTAAGACTAGCAGCGGTGTGTGGCACGCGCACCTCAAGAAGCTTTTCACCAACTTTGGAAGGAATTGATCCACAATTATCTGTGCGAAGGCAAATCACTCTTCCATGGTCTCTTGCCTATACATAGTGAGTAAAGAGCACACAATACTCTGGTATATTACACGTCTCCACATCATAACATAACGTTTGGCCTGTTTCTTAGCAACAATAAAATACAGCACTGTAAAAAAGAAGGCGGAACAGCCCCACCCATGGTGCAAAGCCTCTGAAGCGCTCGTGGCCCCTAGCTGCCTTGTATGCACGTGCTTCTGTGTGCAAAAGCATTTGAGGCCATGAATGTGAACTGGAGAGGTCGCCATTCCAGCTATGGCCATGAACCCAAGGGCGCCAATTAAGTATCTGTAGAAAAATGCAGAGCAGGTATTGTATTGCTGAAATTTCACAATGCCAATGGACAGAATATACTACGATACACGCGCATCTTGTTTGGTCTCGCTTTGGCAACAGCACGCATCCTAATTTGCGACACGTGATGCACATTTTGGAACACCTTTCTTCAGGTGCAGTAACTTGATCTGTGTTGTTGCGTGGAGCTGCAGGTGCATTGTATTTCCTTGTGGAAGGAGAGCCCACTGGCAAAAAGGGGAATTTTATCTCTGTAGCAGAAACTCGCGTCGTCAACAACGTGGCAAAGAAAGCCGGCGGTGGACTGTTCACCAATGCACGCAAAGCAATCGACGTTTCTTGCCAGATTCCATTGAGCAAGGCAGAAAATATTGATCCAGACAACTTCTCTTCTGAACATGGAGTCATTGGTGTCACTAGGCTGACGCCGGAAGGCATTGTGGATGATGCAAATCCTTGTGAGGAGACTTGGGAGAATAATGTGGCAGTAGAGAAAGAGGGTGGTAATGTTACAGCCATGGCTGCTGTATCTGCAATTGTATCTGGAAAAGCCATCAGGAGTTCAGACAATGGCAGAATTTTCCACATCAACGGTCATTCCAGTGGACAGAATTTGAGGCCATTCAATGTCACTTTGCACAACGCTTTTGGTGGGCCTGTTCACGGACAGCCGGAAATGCAGATCAGCATTGCACCTCAAGACCCTCAGGATGTCCGTATCACTTTATCCGGTCAGCTCCTTGCCGAAGCTGGGGCATCAACAGAATTTAATGGGCTACGAGTGCTCGCCGCAGTTGGCGAGGTCTACAATCTTACTATATCATTCAGTGCGGACGCACTTCAGAACATTACCTTGCAAGTCCAAGTGCGGGAATGCCTTGCAGGAGAATTTAAAGAGGCTGGTGGCCTCCTCTGCACTCAGTGCGCAAATGGGACATACATATTTGGGCGATTTGAGGAGTGCCAGGGATGTCCAGACAATGCAGACTGTGAGCCTTCAACCATCGTCCCAAGGGCGGGCTTCTGGCACTCGACATCACAATCAAGCCAAATCCACGAGTGCATACAGAAAGAAGCATGTGCATTCGAGAGCCGAAGTATGAGGCTGAATGATGGCGCTTTTGCTGCACACGCCAATGGCACGCTGTTGGTATTTGAGAGGAACGAATATCCACAGTGTTCAGAGGTATGTATTGGCTGCATCTAACCTGGCATGTCAGGATTGTGTCAGCATCCTCTGTGGCGTTGCCGGATCAAATAAAGCATATTATCGTTTTGTTTCCTGTTTCCTACTGATGCATTTCAATCATGTATGGGGAATGAAAACAAAAGGAATTGCCGTATCCATCCTGCACACACAAACAACTGCATAATATAGGACGCAGTGGGTCTCATGCTTTTAGCAATATTCTGGATGTCAACTATAGTATGGCAAATCTACCCATGTTGTATGTGTAGGCACTGCCAATTCATTGTGTTAGCCAGCTGTATTCTTGGCACAGAGGGGATGCATGCAGAGACACGGGCAACTCTTGGATGCAGATTGTTCATATACTGGCTGCAGAGCGAATGTAATCTTGAATAGAAAGTACATGGCCATAATCTTGATATGGAGGCAACATGGTGCAGATGAGGATACCAGCATAATGACAGTACAGTCAAGCAAGGGAGTGAACGTACCCTCAGGAATTACAACACTTTTGATATTTATAATTGACTCGAAGTGCAGATGTCAGTTTTTACAAAGGTTAAAGACGAACTACAGATCAGCAATCCTGAACCTTTGGCTGGCAGATTAACTGCCATGTTTTCTGTCCTTGCATTCCCGGAATACTTGGGATACCCAAAGTATGCGTTATGGGCAGGGCATTCCAAACATTCACATGCATTATGGAGCCAGTTCTTTGATATGGATACCACGTATCTGGCATGTGGTACATATCCTATCTGTAGCCATAACTTGTCCATACTCTGCACATGGAGACTATGTATTCTAGATGTCCAAGGGGTGTGGAAGGAAAAGACAGAGATGTCTTGAATACGATGTTCTCTATCCTCAATATGACCATACTCAAACTTCAACATCCAGAATATGAGGAATTTCCAGATACTGCAGGCAGTGGCAAAGGGTTGATAACACATGGGAATTTTCAGCACGTGTGTTGGCATTGGCACCCAAAGGTGCTGATTGGAAGGGGGGAGAGGTTTTATTCATTGGGCATCAGGCAGCTGCGATGGCAAAATAGGCGGGAGGGTGAGGCGATCGCTGTTTCCCGTTCTTGCGGCTTCAGCACATCATCACAGGTGCTAATTGTGGCCACCTTAAGGGGGCTTAATTGGCAGCTACCGACGAACAGTCCCTGTGATGGGCCAAAGCTGATCATGGAAAATTTCTCAAGGATCCCCTGCCCCTCTTTGCACCTTCCCATGCCAACAGTGGTCTTTGCTGTGCTGTTCTGCTGCATTAGGGCGTGGGGACCTAAATTTGGCAAGCCAGGGTCTCTTAGTGCCACCTCCATTGCCTCACCAGCACATCTCTCTCTGCCCTGTCGAGACTCAGAAAACCCAATCTGACACATTGCTGTGCTCCTTCTGCAAATTGCTGGGCTCTGGTGCACTGGTAACTTGCTCTGCCATATGGCCAATGGCTCTTGGCGCCTTTCCCACGAATCGTGGCCTCAGCATGCTCATCTGCCACATCAGCACATTGAGTCTAATATTCGGTGGGCTGGGGATGGGTGGTGGGCATGAAGAGGCGCTCGCTCAACTTCCTACAGCTGCTTCATCTTCCATGTCTCCCTGCGCCTCAGCCATATTTACTTCCACCATATATCTTATCTCCCAACCGAAATTTCGGTCCAGTTGCGAGCGAGCCCTGTTCCGTTAGTTTCAGGTGCCTCTTTGCATTTCTCATATAGTGCAATGCCAGTGCCACACTCATCCCTCCCCTGCTATCCCCATACCCAAGTTGCACATCTCTCATGCTTCCTTGCATCCCCAAAGTGTAGCCAAGACAGGCTCATGATTTGCACTCACTAAGATGTACTAAAATGTGTACTGTTATTAAGGTAGGTGGTAATGTCCAAAAAACGTGCAGTAATAACCAGAAACGTGTAACACGGTTTGGAAAGTGCGTCTTCTTCTGAGCCTTCACGATGAATTGTGTACTAATTGTGTACCATCCGTGTCTAAAGTGTGTACACGTTTTCGTACAGTGTGTATTTCGACTGCCAAAAACGAATTGTGTACTAATTGTGTACGATGTCTTCTCCATATACACAGTTTCAGATAGTGTGTACTCTTTCTACAATGTACAATGAACTGTGCACTATGCGTCTACTGTCAATGTATCCAAGGTAAACCCATGCATACCTTGTCGCAATGCTCAAGTCTGTCTCCTAGCTGTGTGAGTGACCAAACAAAGTTGCCAGTCCATGGCATTCTATTTCTCTATCCCACAACAACTGTCTTGTACGAATTTGATGCCTTACTCCTCCACCACAAATACTTCCGTTTGTATTCAAATTAGTCCCAAGCTGTGCCTATGAGATTGGGCGCTATTGCGGTCCACACGCTGTTTGGTGGGCCTCTATATAGGTGAGCCCATGGCATGCCATTTGCCTTTCCTGTCTGTGCTATTGTTTGGTCCATCCAAGCAGCAATCCATCGCATTTTGCCAGGTTTGATATGTTGTGACAAAGGCAGGCAGGGCTGAGGGATGGCGACCCTTCAGTAGGGACATTAGGCTCGAATACACGGCGATGATTTACAATGGAGCAAGGGACAACAGGAATTTCGTCCCTCATATATCGGGTCCATCACCGTCCATCACCGTCCATCATCCCTAATTCAGTTCCCGTTGTTCCCTTGCCGCTGCCAGATACACGGTTGCTGCATGATAGCTACACAATTGATACACGGTTTCACACGGTTTGTACACGTTTTGTACAGGGTTCAGCACCGTGTCATCCCCCACTATTTTCCTAGTGGTTCCAACACAAAGCCTGCACACCTAGAACACTGCATACACATGATGTTTAGTGCTGGGATGTGTCATAACCTGCGTGAACCATCAGAATATGCCATGGACTGCCATGATCTGTGAGCTGTTGCAGTCGTATGGCGGTGGCCTTGTCATCACGTGGTCTTCTGGCAAACGTCGTTTCTTGCAGTTGGTGGCTGAGAGTTTGGTAATAGAATGGCCTGAAGGGATTGCCACTACCTCGTTTGTCTATGGCACAAGCTGCAAGCCTTTCTGATACCATGATATGCAGGGGCGTATAGCGGCATTGACTTCATGCCACACAAGATGTTAAGCAGCAGCTAGAAATGTCATCTTCTACATGATGCAACAGCAACTTACCAGGATTGATCCTGAAACACTGCGCCAAAGTATCCAAAATAGCTGGAAATAGCCAAACTATGCAATGGGAGCGCATAGCGCGGGCTTGCCAAAAACATAAGGGAGAAAAGCACGAACAAAGCTGGGCACAGATTGTCCCCAAGCCTGCCGGATTGGAGTTGAGGCCACATGGCAGAGCTTTGGCTGAAATGGCTTAAGATCTTGGCAACAAAAGACAGAATGGGGGCCATGGGGAAGGCTGTGGGAGAGGCAGAGTGAGCGCTTTGGCATCAGCCAAAATGGCTTATCCTCAATCCATGATAGCAGAAACACAAATGTTGGGGGTCGCCAGGCACCTATCCGCTTGGCAGAACGAGTCATTCATGGCCTAAGACGCACTAGTGGAAATGTCCATTTCTGGGACGCCAGGTGACAGTAAATGACGCCTACTGGGACGTCACTGGGACGCCACTGGGACGCCACTGGGACGCCACTGGGACGCCACTGGGACGCCACTGGGACGCCACTGGGACGCCACTGGGACGCCACTGGGACGCCACTGGGACGCCACTGGGACGCCACTGGGACGCCACTGGGACGCCACTGGGACGCCACTGGGATGCTTTCTTGAGCATTGGCCCAGCTGGGGCCCTCAAAGAATGCATCCCAGCGGGGTCCTAGTAGGCGTCATTTATTGTCACATGCCTTCCAGAAATGGACATTCCCAATAGTGATGGCTAAATAGCAACAATAAGGGAGTGGGGTGGGTGGGTGGTGGGTGCGGGGCACTGTGTGGCACTTGGTATGCTGCGTGACGCATATTAGCCGCCACACCCAGATAGGCACTAAGAATCAGCCATGTTGGAGCAGTGATGGGTGTAGACGAACGTAATTTTCACATTTACGCTTTGTTAAGGCCGAAATGCCAATGCAACATGAATAGTTTGTTTGTGTTCTTCCGCAACCCAAACATACTCTACATGCTGGCGTTTCGGTTTTGAAACACCAAACGCAAGGCACACATTTACGTTTCCGGTTCAAGAGTCCAAACGTATAGTACACGTTTGTCTCCTCATTTTGAAAGGTAGAACGTATGGTCGACGTTGCCTTGACGTTCGTCGCCCAAGCGCACACATTTGCCATCGTGTCATGCTTCGGAGTCCTCTTCTTTTTCGATAGCAGTCTATTATTGTGCGATTCTTTCGCCTTGCTTGGACTGATTCTTCATCCAGTTATGATTGATCTGCTGGTTTTTCAAACCGACACATCTGATAATATCCTGTTTGGACAGCGCGATCCTCGTGCATACTATGCGCTGCCAACACCCCACTGACCCAGTGGCCGGAAGCTGGATTGGATTCCCATTTCATTGGAAGCTTTGCAAATGCAAATGTGTACTGGGCATTGGCACTGGGACCTTTACAACTCAAACGTGGGGCGCATGTTCACATTCGCATTTTGGAAAATCTGAACACCCTTCACACGTTTGCATTCCCGTTCTGAGGATTCAAACGTGGTGGAAACTTTACCGTCCCCGTTTCAGTGTCCTATGCCCACCACTGCAATGGAGCATACAGCCAAAAAACTACCCTATAGAACCAGAACTGATGTGTGTGGTTTGCTGCAGGGGTATCGTGGCATCTTGTGTGGAGCCTGTGACAAGGGTTACACCAAGGGGTCATCGGATAATACCTGCCATAAATGCAATAGCAGGGCTGTGGATGTGTTGGTTGCTGTCATCTCCATTGCATGGTTTTCAGGACTTGCTGCTGTTGTATTGTACACAGCAGTGTCGTTTCTCAAGCTAGGAAAAGAGCAGCACACTGCTGGGTTTGCAAGCCAAGTGAAAGACATGAACTGCAATATGCACAGTACGGGTGAAAGAAATGCTGGAATTGGCCAGTCCTGTCCCAACTATGGCTGCAGTTTGGATGAACCAGTTCCAGAGGTGAGATGTGCAATCATTTATTTTGAAGGGAATGCTGAAATGGAACTGAAAGGAAATGAAACCTGCCATTCCAGTGGCAATAGGATTGACGATTTCTCTGTAACAACAATGATACAAGGGCTCCTGCAGACATGTACTGCATGCATGCTGGAAATATTGATTTCTCCCATCGGAACATGAGGCATGACGTTACATGCTCAGCAGATTGCTAGGCCGTTGGTGCTGCTGTAGGAATCAGGTTAAACTTTCCATGGGAGCCGCATCTATATGCTAAGTTGCATCACGCCAGTAAATGATGCACTCCGTCCTCACAAATGATGAAAGCTAGGCGAATTGGGTGGTTTCTAGCCTGAAATACAGTACGTTGAGACCGCCATCACTGGCAGAAAATGGCATGTCTGCGATGCCAACTGCGATGATATTTTGACACAAAGCGATGCCGTCACAGTGATTGCGATGGCATGAAAGTGGCTGCGATGGCACCAATCTGTGTCAAATGGCGTCACGACTGGCATCGCAAACAGGCCGTTTTCTGCTGGTGCATATGACATACGGAAAATGCTAAGCCAGGCGCAGCGAAAAATAAATACTTACATGCCTACCACAATAATGCATTAACTTGGGAGCCACACATGCAGCTTCAATGCAAATCAGTGCGTATATGCCATTGCAGAGCTTATGTGCATACGACGAATGATGTTGGCAGTTCTGTTCACTTACGTGCATTAAATACAATACTTCCACATGCAGTACTCACACCACTACCCAACAACATAATGCAGACATCACTCGCTTCCAGTGGTAATCTCAGGAGCCGGAACATTGTGTTTTAGTTGCAAGTAAATGCAGAAGGATGCAAGATAAGTTTCGCTGTTTTATCTCTGTGATTGCTTGCCGTACAGATAAACTGATTGCACTTCAAGTCGCCTGCTATTTACATGTGAACCAATATTTTTGATGTAATTGTGCAGGATTGGGAGAGCGCCAATGGCACAATCGATGATAACACCACAATGAGACAAATGGTTGCTAGTCCTCCATCTGTTGCTGCTGAAGGGGCCCTTGTACAGGGCCGTGTGGGGATGGATGCTGTGTCTTGTGGTCCAAAGGCAAGACTCACCAGGGCCGATTTTGTCCCGCATGTTGAATTTACTGACTTGGCCTAGATGTATCAAAATATGACTGTCGGTTGAAGTGTATGGAGGAGTTAGCTGCCAATAGTGTTTGGTTACAACCACCAAGATCTTGGCTGACAGCAACAAGATATACGGTGTCTTAAATTATATTGAATGTTTGCAAATCAAGCACACATGAAGATTGTGCAATTGCAGATCCACAATTGGTCCAAAATGTCTCAGTGTATATATATACAAAGTGCTGCTTTTTGACACAATTGCTGAATCGACTGATATGGAACCCATTCAGACAATGGCCTTTTTTGCCTCAGGACTCTGAAAATGTGGAAGACACAGCCAGTGCTAAGTGCGGGAGTGGTGGAGCTGCTATTGCCTCAACAGCGTCCAATGCTGGAAGGAGCCTCGCACCAAGGGATTCAAGGAAGGAACATATGTCCAGCAAAGTCAAGGCAAGATTACCAGGACTGATTTCATGCAATGAGCCAAGAATGCCAATATTTCTTTCAATAGTTGCAAAAGGATGGATTTTACTTCAATCAGGGAGAAAAACTTACTTCTAATCTTTTACTGGCTTGGACCATTGCGCGCTCTGCGCACACAACGTCCTCTGATTAACCTGGCATACTTGGCGGTCGGTTACCTCTGACATTTTACCCTTAACGTAAAAATGAAAGAGTTGTAAATCCAAATCACACCGCAACACAACAAGAGTCAAGAAGCGAATACAATTGCAGTTTTGGGAAGCAAACGGGTCTTAAAACACCTAGTGATCATCATTATCACGATCGAGCGCATGTTGGAAAAGTTGCTTTTGACACCAATCTGATTTTTGCATCACGCAGTGTGCCTATATTATCATTTCCAGGCCATGCTGCTATTTAGACAGTATTCCCTCCCACCCTGGCCACCCTGAAGTTTTCTTACCATGCTGAGCTGTTGACACGTGCGGCCTCGAGATGCTGCCGCTGTTCCTGCTGCACATGCAGATTTGCATGCGCCCAGTGGGGCGTGGCCCCTCCCATTGCCTGCTGGTAGACATATTCAGGGATTGGCGCTTGCATGGGGACATGCCAGACTTTCTGCACCGCGGTCTCTGGAATTTGCGGATGGACTGACCATCTTTGAATCAACTTTTGGGAGAAGCTTTCTCTGTCCCTCTCTGCCAGCTAATTTACGGAAGGGTCGCGCGTCCATTGATGAGCAGCACTCAGATTTTGGCATTCTATCTGTGACAGTACGTCCACGATATTGCACACGGATTGGGGAAAGTGGGGGAGGCGAGAGAGGGGGGCATGCAAAGTAATGGATGGCGGCCGCTTTGTCCGTCCATGTCCGTGGCTTATGGGCTGCACGTGGAGTCAAACGTAACCAAAGCAAGCCCTGTGGGCGAGCCACTTGGGTGAGTGCCTTTGGGGCCCGATCCTTGCAGAAGCCATGCGACCGAGCAACCATCGCTCAAGCAATTGGTCCTCACCCACACAAACGATCTCCCCTGCGAGGGGGTGGGGCGGGGGCCTTGCACAAGGCCTAAAAACTGGAAGGGGAACGTGAGCGGATCTCTTCCGTAGCACCTGCGATGTCCAAAACACGGGCTGCCCAACGCAGGTGACAATTGCGGTTACCCGTGGGCACCAGTTGAGGCATCTGCGGGTGGCAGCAATGGGCACCCCCGAATGCAGCGGGAGTGGGAAGCGACGATTGGGCTCCTATTCCCGCCAATTTGTGGTGACGGGCTTGCCATTCTTCGACGCACCTGGGGCACCACGCGCTTTGCGACCGTTTGGTAGAATGCGCCCCTTGCATGCGCCAATGGCGGCCACCCGTGGGCTTCAACATTGATCAAGATCTCCACGGGTGACCACGACTGGTGCCCACCAGGGGCAAAAAAGGGGGGAGCAGGGGGCACAGATTGGCCTCGCGCTCTCGTGATTCTGTTCCACTCGGGTATGACATTTCTTACCTACTTACCAGATGCACTACTTGTTGTGGGCACCACTGCCCCTGAAACTGCCACCCGGACATCCAAGAGTCCCACCTGCCGCACCAGATTGCCCCACACTTTGATGTGATACACCCCTTGCGTCCTTCCGACACATGCAATCGTGTTGGCCTGTTGACAGCCGTTTCTTAATATGTGCACGGATGGTGGTCCGCAAGGGTATGGACAGCACCAGCGCCTCTGTGCATTTGCATCAATCGCCCTACAACTAGACTGGGGATGACCACACAACCTGGGGCAAATTTTGGTTTGCCTATCGGCTGGCATCCGCCCGCAAACCTGCTGGCTGGCCTTGGGGCCCTTTTGTATATGCAGACGGATGCTGCTCCATCCATTCCTATCGCCAAGTTAGGTGCACGCTGTCCACTGATTTGCAGATGGACCATCCATAACAGAAGTGGCGCACATTAGTGCACTCGTTCATCGGTGATCAGCCTAAGGCCAATCGTAAACTTCAGTCAGAGATCGCATTGTGCAATATTCCCTCACAATCTCGCAAAACAATCTGCTGAGCACATTGGCCCGTGTGTCGAACCTGTTAACCCAGTACACCAGCATCGGCTCTAGTGCTCCAGTAGTCCGGTATCGACCCACGAATCTGATTCGCCATAGCCCCATCTAGCCGGCAACCTATCCCAACAGTACTGCAACTTTACAAATTCCCGATTCGGAGAGCATTGGATTTCATTACCAAGTTGACTTTCGGATGAATTGATCTAATATCATCACTCAATTCAATGTGTTTTCACAATAGACTCATATCACTGTTATCTCTGCAATTGTGACACGAATTATGGCATCTGTAAAATGATGGCACCTTGCAATGCACACAACGGGGACCCCCTCCGAATTTCCATTTCGGGGTGGGAGGAGGGGTGTAAGGAAACAGCAGGAGAATGTTCGAATTATCAGCAAGATACTACCCTTTGCATAGTACTGGTGCTTTGTCTGTGGTGATGTTCCAGCACCCAATAAACTTGCATAAATGCTGTTGTCTCAATTGTAAGAAAAGCCGCTAAGTACTTTGCATAAACATTGCCCCACAGACAATCTGTGTACCTGCCACTAAACAGATAAAACACTATTTCGCTGTTTTCGCAAAGTCGTCGCTATGCTTAACATGGAATGCACACTTCCAGATTTTGCTACATATTTTGGGGACGGCAATTGACAGCTGTGTCGCTGTAGTGCAATAGACTACCCACTGCACTTTTATCCTTCTGTACAGAATGCCTTTACGCATTTCAATTAGTGGAATTGGATGCCATCAAATTGATTAAAATTTCCAGGGCTTGGAGCACGCAGAGGTGGTTGGAAGCACCAACGCTGACAACAGCCAAGAGATTGTCGTCAACGTGGAAGGGGATGCTGCACCAAAAAGACCTGGGGAACAGATTCATGCGCCACTGGCACCCAAGGAAGAGGATCCTGCAACTGAAACAGCAGATGTGAGGAAGGACTCCATGTCAGAAGTACTGAAGGTACATGCCTGGGGACGTCTCCAATGTAGTATATTTCGGTTCAAGCGTCTAGATAATGCATCTAATCGAGACCTCGCTGGATCAACCTTGTTCTGCTTTCAATGCCCAAAACATATAATGTACATCTGCTACCAAATCAGAAACAGCCTCGCGACAGAACATATAATGTACATCTGCTACCAAATCAGAAACAGCCTCGCGACCTTCATCCTGGATTTAATGACTTCATGAAGTCATTAGTGATGCCAGTGACTTCATGAAGTCATTAGTGAGCCAGAAGTGATCACTTCTCTTAAAAAATGGAAAACGTTCGCGCAATCGCGAAGATCAGATTATAATCATGTAAAAGTGGCGGGGTTTCTTTATTTCGAATGCTTCGCTCCAGCATGAGGAGCTTAGTCGTCAAGTTACAGTATATTACTGTCACGAACATCAATATCATGGCATAGCATGCTGCGTCGCAGAATGGCACGTGGTGCAAGGAGGCAATGGGACTGCAGGTCAAAGGCATTGTGGCCTCCAGCCTCGACATATTCTTCTGAAAGCATGAGGTGGCACTGGAGTGCGTGCTCGACTTTGCGGGAGGGTGTAGTTCTCAATCATGCCAGGCGTCAGTGGGCGTGGCTGGCACGACAAGTCAGCGACTATCCTTCCTGCCGCAGAAGCGCGCCAGCGGCGATGGTAGTTAGGAGTGGAAATCCCTTACGTAAGTTTGGCAAATGTGCAAAAAGAGGTGTGATGAAGAGAGAAATGATCCACAGTGGGACCCTCGTCTCAGAAACCTTTGAGCCATAGTACTGCAAAGCTGGCTAGGTCCTCTATTAAAATAGTGGAATTGGGTGTGCTTCTAATCTTTGTTGTCGTCGTTGTGGTGGTGGCGGTGGTGGGTGGGTGGGCGGGTGAGGTGGTAGTGGTGGTGGTGGTGGGTGGGTAGGTGGTGGGGGGGGGTAAGTCTTCCTCTTTGCAAGGCAGGCACACAAGCAACCAAGGCAACAACCTCAAGCTCCCCAGCCACTGGCATGGAGTCAATGGGGTTGAGAAGCAATGGGAAAGATCCAGAATTGCAACCAATACACAAGATCTCTGCCACCATTTGCCACCAGATCCAAATCACAGCCTGTAGGCATCGTGGTTATGTATTCCATTTGATCGCAATATCTTCGCAGCTCCAGAAACGACGTTGTGATAGAGGAGCGCCAATCACTTTGCAAAAGTCTGCAAATATTTGTAGTCTTCCTGGTCAGATCTCTGATTGCAAGTGCCAATGTACTGCGAGCCCCTGTTGGAATCCCGTATCTCTGTAAGATGACCTGCAGTCAGTGTGCACCTACGGTTTTATGTGGCGTTGCTTGCCATCGCCCATTGAGGTTGTCTTTTCTGGTCGGCATTTCCCAAAATTGGCCGTTGCCGAGACCACTGAGAGTGTTGCCGTTTACTTGTTCCATCCCACAATAATATACATGGGCGCAGCCCATAATTGCCGTCTATGACTTTCCCTGCCTTTGCATCACTCGTAGGCTGTTTTTCAATGAAATTCACCTGAAGTCATACCTTGCCGTCTAGAGTGGGGTTAGCTCCACGATGAGGTCAACATATTTGAAGGCCCCCCCTCCCGGTCCCCCAAACTGGACACCCAATGTCTGAAAACTCGCGTCCTTGAGCGATTTGTGCTCCGACTGACACGAAGTTCTGACCGCGTCTTGCACATCCTGCCCAGTTGACGTGGTCTAAATTTCGTGTCCAAATTCAAAGTTCCCACTCTGCAGCGCTCCTCCGACCAGTGTCACAGGATGTTCCACTTCCGTCCCCATGAGAGCGACGAACACTAGCGAAATCAGGGCAGAGTCCGCTTGGTCGCCCAAAAGAAGAGAAAGCGGACGGGCTGCCAGCTGACTGAGTCCGATCCCAGCGAGCAGAAATTGCCAACGCCACGTCATGTGAGCAAGACTAGGCGCACCCAGACTGAGACGCATACTGACGATCCCAAAACGCCACCAACGTTACCCTGGGCACCTTTTTCAGAGACTGTTCGTCAGCGATTCCCTCAGGGAGGTCGCAACATCTCCAACCGTGCAAGAGCCGGCGCCAACACAATGATGTCACACGTGCCCAGTGGAACTGAATTGCCCAATGAGCGCCTTTCCGGCGAGAACGCAGCCCGGCGCTGCCGTGCGTTGCGCCGTACAGCTCCTCCGTACATGTTGCTTGCAGCTCCAGCCCATTGCGTGTGGAAGGGGAGGGGGCCGGGGGATTTGGGGGTGGGGTGGGGTGGGGGGGGTCCAATGTACGGGGACACTGCAGGTGTCCGATAATTGGGCACCTGATCGTGGAGCTGACCATACACAGTAAACAAATTAAAACAATCCGTTAAGGATTGAATTTTGGGCGGTGCTTTAGAGCAAGTTTCCTCGAGCCAGAAACTGCGAATTTCTGCACCGCTGGGAACGTGTACGCTTCTGCTATTTTGAGGGCCATGGCTTCGCGGTGGTGAAGCAAAGCCCATACAAAACACATGTGCAGGGATAGAAAACGCGTCCCCAAGGACCTGATGGCCGAAGTCACCATGGCTTGCAGCTACGGCTCAAGCTGGATCGGACTTACGTTCCGGGATCAGAATTCCGGGGCAGGACTTTTCGATTTCCATTGCTGCCGTCAGGATAGCCGCATGAGTTTAGGAGAATACGCTTAAATCTACACTGGAATTTCATAATATCAGTGCTCTGCTGCAATTTCAGCAATCTTGTTTCGACCCAAATGTGAGAGTATTTATTCCAAGGAACAAATTCACTTGTGCACAAAAATTGAAGGATCCATTGCAATGTGTAAATATGGCATTTCTGTTAGAGCTCTTGCATTAATTTGGAAAAAAAGCGGGTACACTAAGCTGATTTGACGGAGCTGACGGACGTTGCAATATACAAATAATTACAGAGATATCCAAAATGAACACACCCAACGACAGGTACGTCGCGCTGATGTGCTGCACAGCTTAGGCTCTTGCCTGCTCATGATATGACTTGCTTCATTAATATTTTGTGCTTTTTGTGCAGATTCTTCTCAATTTTCTCCAGGTCGCCAGCATTGGATTTCTCATCAATATCAACTGGACAGAAGCCATTTCCAAGACACTGGGATTCACAGGTACTGGCTTATTTTCATTGTATGCTGCATCACATTTGCTGTTTGAAACTGTTGCTCGGCTGATGCAATCATCCGCACATTGTTCTCTGTAATCCAGAACTTTCTTTCATTTGAGCAGGCACCGAGACTCTCTATCCAATAGCACTCCACTCTTATGTGATCCATCACATGTAACTAGCAAAAGAAGGACCAAATAACACTTTAGGAAACACACATAAAACACATTTCATCAAATTCTTCACGCTGAAAACACAAAAATAACCCAAACGCTTAAACTTTGTACGCGTTTGAACACGTGTTATTTGGATCTTTTCCCCTAGCGTGTTGGATGCAGCGCCCTGATTGGGGTAACCTTCAATCACTAGAAAAAAATCCAAATAACGCGTGTTCAAACGCGTACAAAATTTACGTGTTTAATTTATTTTTGCGTTCTCAGCGTGCAGAACTTTGATGAAATGTGTTTCATGTGTGTTCGCAAAAGTGTTGTTTGGTCCATTTTTGCTAGTGAATGCGCCTGTTGGAATTTAGCATAACAGCACCAAGAAGACATTGGTAATTCATATGCATCAATACACTTGTGTCAGTGCTACCCAATATTGGATAAAAGCAGAATTGAGTGGCTGATTACAAGCCATAACTGCAACCAATCCACATAACGCTCATGGACAGTGTGTTCCTTTCCTTGCAGATTTATTGGCAGGTGGTGCTGGGGGCCCTGTGTATGACAGGAGTGCATCAATAGGATGCTTGCTGTCCAAGAGCGATGATGACCACGGACGTACATCTTTGATTCGGGTTGCTATCTTCAGCTGGATGCCATTTATGCTGATTGCAGTGATCAGTATTATGTGGGTATTCATTGCCTACTGGCCCAAGAACGATGAGTCACCCAAGAACAGGATGTCCTACATTGCTTGCCACTGGGCTGTGACTCTGTTCTCTGTGTTCTACATCTCCTACATTGACATGACGACCAACATGCTGAAGATTTTCAGATGCATTGGTGTCGACTCAGCTGATAGAATGTGCCCCGAATGTGCGACTGCGACATCGACCTATTGGGTGGAACACACAGATGTGGAGTGCTATAAAGGAGACCATTTAAAACTGCTGCTGGGTGCTGGGGTTCCCTTGATCCTGGCAATAGTTGGGATGCCCGTTTGGCTGCTCACTGTCTTTACCCTGAACAGAGACGGAAAAGGCAGAATCCATGCTTCAACGTACGGATTCCTGTACAACTCATATCGTCCATTCAGGCAGTACTGGGAGATTGTGGTCCTGCTTCGGAAAGGACTTTTGTTTGCCATCACAATTTTTGGGCACTCGCTGAAATCTAACCTTCAGGCCATCCTTGCTATGGGTGTCCTTTCGTTCAGCCTGGCAGCCCACATTTTGCAAGCACCTTTTGTGACAAACATAGATGGACAGAAGGGTGCTGATGGACGGTCGATGGACAGAGAGAGCCCTTTGAGCCTCAACACCTTGGAGTCCCTGTCATTGTGCACCTCCATTCTCTTCTTTTTTGCTGGGCTCATGTTCAACGATCCCAATACATCTGATTGGGCGAAAGTGGCAATTTCTGTTTTCCTCATCCTGGCATTCTTGGGGACACTTGTGCTTATCCTTCGGCAGCTCTGGCAGGAACTTGCAGACGTGATTGACGTCTACATGGATAAGCACAAAATTGTGGGATGCAAGGATGCGAATCGTTTGGTGAAGATATGGTTCGTGGCTAAAGATGCCATTTCCAAGGTGGCCAAAGGTGCCATTTCCAAGGTGACGACATGGTTTCTTTGGACGAGCAGAGAGCAGCAATGTACTAGAGACAATGGGGACGTTGATTAAAGGCATCAGGATGGCTTGTTGGTTGGGATGTCGGTAACTTCTTGCAAGTCAAGAGTGGTGTACTGGCTTATGTTCAGCGAGTTGGCACAATCAAGAGTGGTGTGATGACTCTGAATTAATTGAGAGGAATGGAGTGCACATCATGGTTCAGGAGCAATCTCTGTCGTGTCTTTACTGAGCTTAGCTTTTTGCATTCAATCTAATACCCAGTTTGATGCAATGGATCATGTAAGATGTCACAGGTTATCCTTTTGATCGCAGAGGAACATCCCCATGGCTGTCAGATGATGCGTTGTTTGTACTTTCTTTTCTTGGATCTGAACTCTCAGTGATCAGGTTGACTGTGCCTAATTATCTTGCCCGTAGTTTGTTTGGATGTACATTTTTGCCATTGCTACAGCAGGCCATCAGTTGGGGTACTTTATGTAAGGCTCAATGTGAATGCACTGTTGCTTTTTATCTTAATTGAATTGCAGGATGAGTGATGATTATCGAGTGCATGCAGTCTTGAGGGGCCCGTATGCGTTCGTGTTCATCAGGACCCTTTGCGCAAAGTGACGGAATCTACATCTGCTTGTTGAGCCGCTCAATTTACAGGACCCGGAACATTCGGTGTATGTCATTAGCAAAATCCTCATCTTCGTCTTGCTTTTCAAGCTTCTGGACATGAATAGTGAAGTGGCCATTTCTGGGACGCCAATCGATAGTAAGTTACGCTCGCTGAACCGCCACTGGGACGGTTTCTCGAACATTTGGGGAGCATCTGGCTAGCGATGAATTCGCCTTGGTCTGCGCAAATTTTGGTGGCTCACTTTTTAACGAATATGTATTCGAACGTACTTGGCAACTCGTCCACTCACCCAATACCTGAATTTGGTGGATGTGTTACATTTTAACAAGGTCTGTTATGCCACTATGTCATTTGACAAGTGAGAGCAGCCAGGAAATGGACAATTGGCAGAAGCCGATATTGCCTGGCAAGGGCAAATTCTGTCGCGTGTTTGTGGTGCGCGCAGCGCATGCAGATTTTACGCATACATGTTCTTGTGCTGGTAAAGTTATGTATGCCGTAGTGTATTCACCATTTCCACAAACTACGCGATGCCCATCCCACTTTTGTGGAAACTCCAAACATTCAACGATGCTCCTCCGAGGACATGCAGAAGAGATTAAAATCTGGAAGGAACGACGTCAAAAGATATCCGAGGCAGGTTGCACCAGGATCACAACATCCCGCGGATTTGGGCTCGGATCCCATTCAGGGAACAGTCCCGCGGTGGCCGGCTTGCGCAGAAGGCGGCTTTTCAGGCAGCGGACCTAACAGGGAAGGCCACGCTAGCATCGCCACAAGAGAATGGATGCGATTTCCACGGCCGCGGCTTGCAAGCGCCTCGATTTATCAGCTCCGCGAGCCCCGGGGATTACGTTCAAATGCCGCCTCGGCGTACGCAATATATTCGTATGTAGGGAAATAAAGGCCCTGCCGCGACTGGTGGAGCTACCAAGCAAGCGTATAGGTACCAAGACATCGCCATGGCCTTATCCTGCCCAAGTTGGAGTCTCACCCAGAATTCCAGACACAACATTCGACGCGAGCAAAGGAGCGCCTTCCACTCCATAAGCCCACTCAGTGTTTGTTCTCACTCCCGCGCCGTCTGTACGGGCGATGCAGAAAAGGGGGAACATCAGTAGACGGTTGTCCATTAACATATGCAGGGATAACCCTTAAAGCCGCTGCGAAATTTACCAAATATGAAAATGCTGAATGAAGGACGGCATTCTGGATAGCATGGAGGGGCTATCCGCTCCAAAAGCATCAGGCAATATGCGAAACTGAGATACAAAATTGCGGATTGCTTATGACGTCATCACAAAGTTACCAGATCCACTCCATGTTTAAAACATTGTGATATTTCTACGCCAATCAAGCGCCGTGTTTCATATGGAGCCCGAGCTCCAGAAACTTTGTCTGCATCCAGTGGATCACTTGTGTTCTGGCTTTTAAGGGTTGTCTGGTCCTCTTGGCACCGCCGCAGAGAGGTAATTTCACTCAACATGAAAGGGCGGCTTTGAAGGGAACAATCCGTTCTGATCCTTTGGAACAGGCTCCCCGCCCCCCGCCGAGCCGAAGGCCGTGCTGACAAAGTTCCCATGGTCGGACATTCTCATTCGCTGTCACGGGCTGCAGGAACGCAGTACAGAAGCCGCCGAAATGCGCTACGACGTCATTCCACTGTAGCTATGATTGGTGCCGCATTCAGATCTGTACGCGTTGCGTACTGGTATCGTATCGGTAACATATCAGCGCCCGACAAATGAATATGTTACGCACCATGTATCGCAATAATTGATTAGGCTTTGGTGCAGTTAACCGGTCGAGGCGACAGCGCCGGTGAGTGGGCCGTTTCCCTGTGAGAAACTTGATGTAGAATGCATGGTCATCGCGCAAGATGCTACCAAGTGCGTCACGTCATTGATGCTCTAAATCCGCCCAATTTGATGTAAGCGTCCCTAAAAATTGTCCATTCTCCCAGGCCGTGCCACGTTGCGTTGTTCGATTCGGATCTATTGCAAATATATGATGGCTGTCGCGAGTCCATGCACAGGCGGGTCACGGCGAAGTGCTGCGCCGCCTGCCAGTCTACCAGGACGGCGATGGCGGATCTTTCCAGACAGCACAGTGCGACTTCAGACTATGAAGCTTTCTGATACCCTCGTGAGGGACGCTGAATGACAGAAACAAGTCCAGTGCTTTAGCAGTCAAGCCGACCGATATTCACTTTAGCTAATAAAGGGTTTGTGAGCCAGCACATCAGAAAAAAAGCTGGCCAGATTATCCATGCAATAAGGCGATTGTACCGCTGCCGTATGTGGAAATGTCGCCGCGGAAAGATGGCAACGACGACTGAAAAGGCTTGGCAAAAGATGTCAAATACAAAAAGACGTCAACGGCACCAGTCGAAGACAATACTTTGATGACGGAGCAAAACCACATAAACTACTAAAATACAGAGCTGCACGATGGCTACAATAATTGCATGTCTGTCACATCACAGGAATCCACGTGGGAGACCTTTGCGACATTGAAAGCGTGGGAAATGCAGCCATGCGAAGGTTAGGACGACTATGAGGACCTGGACGTCACAAAGACGTCACAGGAGCAGGAGTGGACGACGCTCAACACACGATAAAGTACTGAAAACTCCCAGCCCCTCGAGAGCTACCAACGCAGCGCCATGGCGAAAGACGTCACCAAGGCAAATTGAGGCACGCTCAGAGCACAACAAACTACTGGACCAGGACATCCACACGCAGCCACAACGACGAGGTTGGTGTGGCCATGGAAGTCGTCACAGGGACACCGCTGATAGAAGGTTTCGATAGCCATAAAGTACTAAATAACAGCACCCCGAGGCATCCATGGCAGCGGAGGGCAATACCGTGACAAAAGGCGTCATCAGGGCCATGCAGCACACGTTCGCAACACGCTCAAGTACTGAATTCAGAAGGCCAGGCGACAGGGACTAACGCCATGGGGAGAGACGTCACTAGCATAGCCAGGAAAGGAGCCCACAACACCGGAATATGCTGAAACGCAACACGCCGGAGCATCCATCGCGGTGGAGGCAATACATGGCGAAAGGCGTCATAAGGCATGAAAGAGTAATAAAAGAGTGAGGGTTGATGGCAGAAAACGTCAGAATGGTGGACATCACGACAGGAGCTGTGAGGACATCATAGCACGGCGAAAGGCGTCGTGGAAAGAAGGCAAAGCGCAGCGCAGAGTCGTCACCAAAGAGTAGGAGCTGCCGAAGATACGCAACGCAATAAACTACTGATATGCATAATAATGCAATGACTGCAACGACCGAGGAAGCTGCGGCACCAGAGGAAACACGTAAAAAGTGCACATGGACGCAAAGGGACGCCGTAGGAAGATGGGAGAAGGAAGCCAGATATTGAGGAATCGGATGCTACAGCTGGCGCTGGAGTCGGAGTACATAAGGCCACTCGGGAAGTGCCACAGAAGGAATATTATTACAAGAGATTACAGTGATGAACATACAACAAAATGCGCAACCATTGTCACTGAGGGCAGGAAGGCGGAGTGAATACCCTGAGGAATTACTACCCATCTGCATTGGCACTGACAGCTATGAAGATCTTTGAGAATATCGACGGTTCCACGCCATTATACACTGTTCTGCACCATCCACCTGACGATCAAAGACAATCGCAAGGGCACTATCCGCTTACACCAACCAATGAGGGTGCAAATGAAAACTAAACGAAGGACACTTGGGGCGCCGAGTCAGCTTCAGGAGGCGCCACCCGGCAGCTGCTTTTGCACCACTTCGGGAAGTATTTTGGCGGCTCAGAAGTGACGTTCTGACGGCTCAGAGAAGAAGCCCTATGGATCAGGAGGGGGTGACGCTTAGAGGGGGGAACGCACACCTGAAAAGACACGTTAATGATGCTTAGAGGGACACTGGAGTGGCAAACGAGCGAAGCGACGAGAGACACTTGTCGTTCTGGAAATTGACATTATTGATTATATTATTATTGGGTTCTGAAGTATAGATTATATGAAGTGGACATTTGATTGACCACTTGAATGATGTCCTTTGGTTCTGAACCGTTTGAGTAGACACTTCAGAGAGGAGGCTTAAGCACCTGCAGTGGTTCCTCCTCTCCCATTGTTTGGAGGACAGCAATTTAGCTCTCTCTCTCTCTCTCTCTCTCTCTCTCTCTCTCTCTCTCTCTCTCCTCTCTCTCTCTCTCTCTCTCTCTCTCTCTCTCTCTCTCTCTCTCTCTCTCTCTCTCTCTCTCTCTCTCTCTCTCTCTCTCTCTCTCTCTCTCTCTCTCTCTCTCTCTCTCTCCCTCTTCTTTCCTTTGACTTCTTTGAGGGTTCGTAGCCGTTTGGGCACGTGCCCTTGAGGACGTCGTGGCCTGTCCCCGGCCGTCAAGTGTGGAGCCTTTGGCTTGGAGCCTTTCGAGAGTCTCTGGGCTGTCTTCTTCGGAAGGATCTGAGGGGTCGCACGGCTGGAGGCCGTGAGGCTTCGGGGCGTTCGACCAGGCTACCGTCCGAGCGACAAGAGACTGTGATTCCTGGGTTCTGACCAGTTTCCAGCGCCGATTCGCTTTGGGCTTAACTTTTGGCGTCGGTTGCGGCGTTGGAAGTGGCGCCCACGCAGCTGCGCTTTGTGGCAAACCCTCTCGTGTTCGTTTTCCACCTTCCCGTTTCACACACAGCGAGCTCGAACGAGTCCAGCAGTTTCCGACGTCCTTTGTGACGACTCGGCAACTCCACACCCTTCCACTTCCACCAACCGCCGGTCCCCTGGGCCCACCGCCGGCGTCTCGGCTTTGGTC
>CAJHUC010001781.1:0-34701 GCA_905146915.1 Ostreobium quekettii
GGGGGTTGAAGGAGACCGGTGATGCAGAAATGATGTCCGTTTGACTGGATGTGTTCCTTACATCAGGCACACCAACAGTTGGAAATCTTTGCCGAGCAGTGAGCTCTAAAAGCTTCCAAAATTTGATGCACGCAAATATTCCACGGTCAGTCTCAAGGAGACCTGTTCGCAATGGTGGATCCCAAACATGTCGGTGCATTGCCATGGATGGATTTAATGCATCTGGTTGAAATAAACCCGTAACCTTTGTACACGTTTGAACACGTGTTATTTGGTCATGTTTTTCCTGGTGAAGACGCTCGCAAACGGTTGCTACCAGGCACGGGAAGCAAACCCGCAACTAGATGCATCACCGGATGAATGTACCAACCAAATAACAGTCACTGCAAGAATGCTCATTTCCCTTCTCCCGTGTCCCCATCTACATCCACCATAACATACACCATGTTCACCATATGTACTTTTCACCGTAAACACCGTATATCGCATTATGGCTTATTAGCTCCTCCCTCGTTCACACAATCATCACTCACTTTGACACAGCAAGGCAAGCAGGTACCTGTCAACTTTGTATTTCGCTTCCCATCAAGCGCACCCAACGTGGTGCGCTTCAAAGCAATGGGTTGATGCGGCTGGCAATCAACCCAAACATCGCCCAAGCCCCCAACAGAGTGACGCGGCATGACGGCATACATGCGGGTGTGGTGAATGCTGACGTGACGCCCCGATGGCCGACGTTGGCCCCCAGGGCCCACCGTACGGCCGGGATCACCCCCGGTCCGACTGACGCTCTAATGTACAGGCAATGGGTTGCATCACGATGATGATGGCGCTCTAATGGGCTGGGCGTCCCGCGGGCGGGCCGGGCCCATCATCCAGACCGAACCGCTCGTGGGCAATGGGCCGGCAGGTGGACCCAGGAGAGTGAGGGCCCACGCGCTGCTGCGCTTCTCCCCCCTCCGCACGCGGCAACGATATGAGGTGGGGCCCCGCTTCCCGGGCCTTATGCGCGAGCGAGGATTCTTAACTTGGGAGTGGCATGGCGCTGAGACGGCGTGTTTGGATCCGCAGGCCGCGTAGGCGGCCGCTGGCGCTGCGGCTCTTGGCGTGGCTGCGCGGCGGAGGGGGCAGCGAGCCAGAGAAGCGCGCCCAGGGCCAGGGGGAGGGCGGGGAGAATGATGCGGCGTGCGCCAACGGCTGCGCGGATCGGCCTTCCGACCCCGGGGGGCCTCTCGCTCTGCACGGGCGACGCAGCGCCGGCCAGGGCGCTGCCCCCGGCCGCGGGGGGGATGCTGCGATTGGCGTGGAGTCCACGCTGCGCGACATACCGCTGGACCAGCTGGATGTCGAGGCGCGGATGATGCTGTCGCCCAAGCGCATGCGGGCGCCTCTCCGGCGCGTGTACAAGTGGGGGGAGCTGCTGGGCACGGGGGGGTTCGCCGCCGTGCGGCTAGTGACCCACAAGCGCACGGGCGAGCGGTGCGCGTGCAAGGTGATGAAGCTGCCGGCACGGGACGCGCCGCCGCACGAGCTGAGTCGGGCTGAGGTGTTCAGGGAGATCGAGATCCTGTCCAACACCAACCACCCCAACGTGCTGGCGCTGCGCGAGTTCCACGTGGGGCGGGAGATGGTGTACATCGTGACGGAGCTGCTGCAGGGCGGGATGCTGCTCGACGCGCTGCTGGAGAGGGAGGAGCACAGGTACACGGAGGACGACGCGCGGATCGTGTTCAGCCAGGTGAGGATCCCGCCGTCATCGATGGATTTTCGTGCCGATGCGGTTGCCCTGGGTTGGCGGATCCGGGGCCCTTGCACTCTGGCGGGCGACGCCAGCCATGCGCGCACCCCAAACGCTGCCAGGCGCTCGCGCGCCTACTTCCCCGCCCGTAGCCGGATGGGATACCCGAATGCTGCGGGGAGCAGGGGGGCTTGATCCGTGATACTTCTCAGTACATTAATGGATTCATTGTCGTCGGGCGCGTCTGGTCGTGGTTGTCCATTTGCTGACGACCGCCGCCCGCTGCGTGGATGCGCTCCTTCTCGCGCCTGCGGAGGCGCGGGGCGCCACTGAAAAGAGGGTACAACTGCGTTTCTTGGTGGACGGGTTTCCGCTGATGACGAATTTGTCCAACCTACAGGAAGCAGTTGCCCTGCGTGCGTCGCGTGCAGTTGTTGGATGCGCGGTCGCACACGCCTGGTTTGCGGGCCATCCTTGTGGGTTTACCGAATTGGACTCGCGAAAAGAGAGAAGAGGGGTTGGGGTTGGGGTTTGGGGAGTGGCGGTTCTCGTCGGCTTGAGTCAAGCGAGCACCGCAGCGGTTCAGGAACAATTTTTGAGTGCCAGGCGCCATTGGACTGTGCGCTCTTGGGTCGTTGACCAGCTCGTGGCAACAGAACTTGATTCACATGGGTGTTGTGGGCGTGTGTTGCTGTTGTTGTTGGCGGTGGATTGGGGGCATGCGTTGCAAGCTGACGAGGCATGATCCCTGCTGCTCAAACCCACAGAAATAGGCACTACAGCAGGGAACCCTTGGCAAAGAAGGGAAAGGCAACGAGGCCACGGACATGTGGCATGAATTCTTTGCTTCGTTGGGCTTGAAGGCCCTCTGTACGACACTTGGCACAGCGATCTGTGGCAGGAGCAAAGGGAAAGACGAGATGTACACAAGAGCGTCTGTTGAGTGTCAACTTTTGGGGGCCAGTTACAAAAGGGTGTGCCCAATCAATCCACACTGTGTAGAAAAACTAATGTACAACACTAAGGCGCCGAAGTCGTTGTGCCTGTTGATGCTTTTGTTTTGGTTATGACATAGAGGATCAACACCACAAGGTGTCAGGTCTCTGTCCCCTGCTGGAAAATGTCCAAATATGCAGCGCCTGGAGCTCAATTCCTAATGGCGTTTTGGCTACAGTTGCAGTGTATGCACAATGGACACGGGAGAGTGCCCCGTGTGCATTGTTTGCCAGTACAATCTCTGGAGATGCTGCGCGCTGTAGGCTCTGGTTCTGCTGCTGTCACGTCGCCCATAAAATCAACACATTTGTCAGCCCTCTTTCCCATGTTGGTGAGCCCAAACATCCGCCATTGAAACTGCTGCATGTGTGCTGCTTCAGTTGCTGGAGGGCGTTGGCTACCTGCACGACCGCGATGTAGCACACCGCGACCTGAAGCTGGAGAACCTGTTGCTTGTGGAGAAGGGCAATATCAAACACATCAAGATCGTGGACTTTGGGTTGGCGAAGCGCACCATGAATGCCATGACTACTGCAGCAGGTACGCCCCAGTTTGTGGCACCAGAGGTGCTGCGGCGGGAGGTTCAGGCTTATGACAAGTCAGTGGACATGTGGAGTGCAGGTGTCATCCTGTACATTCTGCTGGCGGGCTTTCCACCATTCTATGACCCAAATGAGGCCGTGATGTACTCCAAGATCAGGTCGGGGCAGTACAGCTTTGCGGATCCAGTGTGGCAAAATGTCACCAAGGCGGGCAAAGACCTGGTGTCCAAGCTGCTGCAGGTAAGGAGTGCCTTTTGGTCAGAAGGAACGCACCTTTGCAGGGGGCAGCAAGGGGTGACACACTGGCTGTGGGACATGTCTCTTCTGAATGCAGATGATCAGATTGCGTCAGTTTGTGAACAGTCCACAAGGACTCCGCGATGTGTGTGAGTGAACAACCCAACCCTCACACCGTCTGGGCGCATCACTACTGAGCACAGATGATCGGAGAGTGTCAGTCTACAAGCAGTCTGCAATCACCTTGCAGTGCTTGCCAAGAATGTCTCAGCCCCCTTTTGGCGTCTGGACTATTCAGTGTGATGTACTGAGTAGGAACGGGAATCGTCATCGGGGTGGCCATTGAACTGGAAGATTGTTGCATGACTGTTGTTCTTCTCTCGAGCCAAGCATGTCAGAATTTTGCCACGCTACAAACGCGATTGGTTTGATTTCAGCTTGTGCTTTCCAAAACGGGAACGTCCATAATGCCTTCCGCATGGTTTGGTAAAAAATTGTTCGCTCAGTTTCTTATGCTGGATGCTTATAACTCTCCATCCTACTGAATACAACACAGAAATGTTGAAGCCCTGCAGTGCAGAACATCATACTTTGCAAACGACGTGTGCTCTGGTTTGCTGTACAGTTGTCCACATTGACAGATCATATCCCCCTGCATAGATGATGCATCTGCAGTTGTGTCTTCATGAACCTGTCCATGATGAGGCAACTCAACATGAGCACAAACTCGATCAAGTGACAGATTTCAAAACGGCCTGCAGGTGAACCCCACCCAGAGGCTAGACGTCAGAGGTGCGAAGGAGCACGAGTGGATGACGGGCGAACTGCCCAGGGAGGACTCTGCACCCCTGGCGGCAGCTCACGCCAAGCTGGCCCACCCCAAGTTGCTCAAAGCTGCAGGCATGGTGGTCATGGCGATCAATGGTATGAGGCGGGAGCAGCTTGGGGAGCAGCTGGAGTTGAGCTTGGGAAGCAGCCAGGAGCAGTCTGAGGAACTGTCCTTGGCGGGTATGGTCGGAGAGAAGAGCAGCCATGGCGAGCACCATGCTTTGGACTCTCAGGAGCTGGCTGAAGAGGATGGGGGGAGCCTGTTGTCACCATCGAGCCCTGCTGGAATGAAGGACAGGGACCGCCTGCTCTCAGTGGACGCCCCCATGGGCGCTGCGCCCGACCACATTGACCCACCCCACGAGGGCTCGCCAGGGCCAGGCCACCATGGGAGGCAGGTGCCAGATGGAATGGTGTTGAATTCTGTGTCAAATGCTGGGCAGCCGGCAGCCACAGGCGCCGCTCCTGAGTACTTGAACCTCACTGCCGTCCTGTCCTTGGGGGATGAGCATCACACGAGGCGCGCCTCGGATGGCAACCTGCTCACCACGGTTTCGGATGGAGCTGAAGCGCTGTCCAGCTATGGGAATGCATCCCCTGTGAGCTACCCTGGTAGGGGGGGCCTGGCCGGGTCCCCACCCCCTGGTAGGGAGTCGCCGGTGAGCTACCCTGGCCGAGGGTTGTTGCCAACATACCTGCAGCCCTTTGAGGAGGAGGCGGATCCCCCGTCGGGGTCTGAGCCTGCGAATGGCATAGTCAGCCGCAAGATGCACGATCGGCCGTCCTATCCCACATTCAAGTTGGTGAAAACAGAGGGTGGGCAGCAGGGGAAGAGGGCCAGAGTGGGCAGGCAAGGGAAGGGCAACAGATCACTGTCCCTTCCAGCGCCCCGCCATAAACAGAGGTAGCGATTTTGGAAGGGCATGCTGCCACAACAGAGGTGGCCACGGTGCGCGGAGGGGAACCCATGTTTCACGTGCCACATGCACATGGTCATGCACAAGCATCTGTGGTTGCCGAAATGTTGGGTCCCCAGGGAATTGTGGGAGGTGGTGGGAAACGTTTGCGGTATTCTTTTTAAGGGGCTGCTGTTGCGCTTGCGTTTGCCAGGTTGGGCGACATGCGGCCGGAGCGCATGCTACCTTGCTGGAACGACATTATTTCCATTATTTGATTTGGCAGTTGGGACTGAGATTGCTGTTGGCCCACTGAGCAAGTTGTAAACACGTTGGTGCCATTGTGAGCAATGCACAGGCATCAACAGGGTAGATTTGTGCACTTTAGGAACGCGTCCTGTGTTGCACAGAACAGCAGTGCGCAGAAACCAATGCAGTTTTTGATGGAAATTGTCAGTGTTCAAAGACCGTGGATTCGCAACGTGCTAGTCTATGGATTTCAATTTGAGCGAGTGATGGAGGTGAAGCAAAAGTGTGGGAATGACGACCGCTGCCTGGCGCTGTATCTTGGCTGAAGCGGCGACGAACTGATGAAAGTTGGCTGACACCGGGAAGACACAGGGGAGACACCAGGAACTTTGTTGGGGCCATCCCATTCATGGGGGATCATTGGGCATGGCTGTGAATGCTCCAGAACGAGTAGCAATAGGGCAAAGATGGCTGTTCATTACGGCTCATTTTGCGGTAACTCGAACAACGCCGTGAACTTTGTGCTCGGTGTGCCGCGACTCCAGCGGTACACAGTCTGGGCGGGGAAAGGGTTAAACCCCGCCCGTGAACGGAGGCATCTTGCCCTCGGGTGGACGGATGCCGCCCCCAGCCTCCCCCAACGCAGGTCTTGGGCAGTGGAGCCTGTTTCCGCAATCTGGGAATCTGGGTGGAATTGAGATTGGCAG
Source organism: Ostreobium quekettii (assembly GCA_905146915.1). Taxonomy (NCBI): domain Eukaryota; kingdom Viridiplantae; phylum Chlorophyta; class Ulvophyceae; order Bryopsidales; family Ostreobiaceae; genus Ostreobium; species Ostreobium quekettii. Next base: position 6,194 of record CAJHUC010001781.1, read on the forward strand.
GGTGGGCAGCTTCTACGACCACCTGGCCTGCGGGGCCGCATGACTCACCATATCCGCCAGCAGCGGGGGCCGCTTGTCGCCCTCAAGTCCATGAGCCCTCCAGGAAGACCGGCTGAGTCATCAAATCTCGTCGTCGACCAGGTTCGTCGCGGCTCCTACTGAAGGGCGCAAGTCATCGCCTCCCCATCCCCCGTCCCTGATGTACAAACGGGCCCCTGGGCCCGCTGTTGGCCACGCAATCAGTCGTCACGCCAACAGGGGGGGGCAGCCCGCCACCACCTTCGGGGACCCAGTCACGACCCGCCCCGCGCCCTTTGACGCTGGGCGGTCCGGTCCACGTGCGCAGGGGAATGTGCCTGACGTCCGCGACGGCCTTGCGGATAACGCACCCGCTTGGCGCACCCTCCGCTCGGGAGAAGCGCCCCGCGCGGTTGTTGTGTGGGCGGTGCGGGCAGGCAAGCATCAGGGCGGCCGGCGGGGATGCCGCTGTCGCATCTGCCCGGCATGTCGATCGGGTTGGCGCGCACGGTGTCGGCAGGGGCGGCGGGTGAGGGCGGGGTGCAGATTGACGCGGTGCCCGCCGGGGGGGGGGACGGGCACATGGCGGCGCTAGACCTGCGGCCGGGTAGTGTGGGCGGCGGGGGGCCGGGCTGCGACGCGCTGAGGATCGCCATCAAGTTCCTGCTGAGCAACGTGGGCGCTGGCGTGGTCATCGGCAAGGCGGGGTCCAACATCACGGAGCTGCAGGAGATCAGCGGCGCGCGTATACAGCTGTCGCGCAACAACGTGTTCTACCCCGGCACGGTGGACCGCGTGCTGCTACTCACGGGCATGGTCAAGAACGTGCTGGTGGCGCTGTACCTGATCCTCGTCAAGCTGGCCGGCCGCGCGACGGGGGTGGGCGCCGCGCCCCCCGCCACCCCTCCCGCCAAGGCCGCCAGCCAGGGCGGCATTCCCCAGGATGGCCCCGGAAGCCCGAATCCCGCCACCGAGTCCATGGCTCTGTGCACCAATGGCGGGTCGGGCGCAGGCAGGGATGCGGAGGCAAGTGACGTTCCCACCCAGCTGAAGATCGTGATGCCGGCCGCGGTGTGCGGCGCCATCATCGGCCGGGGCGGCGAGACGATCCGCTGCTTCGCCGAGGACTCCGGCGCCAGCATCTCGGTGTCGCCCATGGAGCGCGGCGGGCCCAACCCCGGCGATCCGCGCCCGCCCCGCATCGTGACGGTCACCGGCGGGGTCAACCAGATCCTGCGCGCCGTGGCGCTGTTGGTCACTACCGTCGCGGAGGACCCCAACTACGTCAACAACGTCGGGATGTCCGTGAACTACGCCCCGGCGCGATGCGGCCCGGCGCAGCTGCCCTGCGGCCCCTTCCCGCAACCCCGGGACCCAGTGGAGCTGTTCGGATTTGGCGGGCTGCCGCCGAGGCAGGGCTTCTCGCACCCCCAGTTCTCGCATCCCTACGAGCCGCAGCCGGCCTTCCAGCCCCCGCCGGCCGTGGTGGAGGTCAGCATGGCGGTGCCCGACGAGCACGTGGGCGCGATCATCGGCAAAGGCGGCGAGATTCTGACGCAGCTGCAGGCGCTGGTGGGCGTCAGGGTGACGATCGCAGACCGTGGGGATTTCCAGCCGGGCACGCGCAACAGGGCGGTGTGCATCTCTGGGCCCGTCGAGGCCGTGCAGGTCGCGCAGATGCTGGTGTCGCAGAAACTGAACGCCAGGCTGCAGCGGCTGCAGCGCTGAGGGGAACGGGCGAGGGCGAGATTTGTCCCAAGGAGAAGCGGGCCTTGCGCACAGGGCGCCCACCCCTGGGCAAGTGTGCTCGAGACTCTTTGGCATGCTCGGAAAAAGAAACGGTTCGTGTACAAAGGAGGGGCCCTCCTCGGCAAGCGTGTGCGCTGCTCTTTTCCATGCTGTGATGAGCGGGTGAGGGTGATGGCCGGCTGAGGTGGCAATTGACGGGCAGGGGAGCGGCCGGGGAGGGAGTGTAGGACGGTTGATTGGGCTTTGGATGGGGTTTGCGGGGTTAGGTTGCAGGGAAGGGCCGCACTGCGGCAGAGCCAGGATCTTGGCGAGCTGTGTTGAGGCAGCTGGGGGTGTGGCGTCCTGTGCACATGCGTGTGCTTGGCCTGATGTGGGGAAGTGGCCCCATCAGCAGAATGCTGTCGTGCCCGGTCAGCAGAGATTGCAGGGCCTAGCCAGGAACAGCATGCGGTGCACGAAATGTGCTGATGGAAAGAGGGGGCTGTGAAGGGCAACGGGCTGCTTGCCCCTGCAGCAGGGGCACCGAGAATGTGTGTGGGCCGGTCAGTTCGTGTGTGCATGAAATCTGCTTTGGGGAACTGCATGGAGCTGCGGGTGCAAGGCGCAAGGGAGCCTGCTGGGACTCTCACTCACTGTTGGGACTGAGGCTCAGACAGTTCTGTGTATTTTGCTTGCTCGTGGCCTGCTGTACGCTTGGCTGGGAACCTTCACAGCTTTGGTTGCAGGCTCCCTTCTTTCGTCATCAGCCACTGGGGGACTGGCCTAAGTTCCGTGCAAACGACAATTCGGGGTGGTGTGCCACACGCTTGAGGCACAGCGGTGAATGTATGTGTGCGTTTTGGTGGATGTGTCTTAGGAGCAGAGAATCGCTGAACTGCAAGTGGGTGGGTGTTGAGCAGTAAAATGGAGTGGCCACAATAGTACTGCAACCATGGGTGATGTCACAGCTGTGGGGGCTTTCCTGGCAACATAGAGATGGCTAGTTTTTTAGGTAAGGGCAAACATCATCACAGCAGTGGCAGGCACTTGCAAACAACTCTCCCCCAAATAGAAAGCCTGGCCGTTGTCTTGGCTGGGATCGCTTGCAGAGCTCTGTCGGCCCATTCTTGCAGAGCGGTAGATTGCAGAACCATTATCTTGAGCCGCGTTAAAACCCTGGCAGGCATGACAGGTTCAGGTTCATGTCTGTTGGGCAGACGGCACCAGGCTGTGCTGGCCAGAGCGCCAGTGTTTGGCGGACATCAGGGCACCCAGTTCTTCAGCTTGGGCGTGTAGGACCAGCACTGTGGAGCCAGTGCACGCACAGCCAGTGGTGCAATAAGAACGGCAGTGGCAGTTGCCAGAAATTTTACCATAAACCTGAGGCTCCCTGCCCAAACCTCCGTTCTCTGCAGTGGGGAATCAAAGTTGCATTCTTGAACGGATTGTCTAGACAGCTGGTGGGGGGGGGGGGCAGAGGGCCGCACTCCTGCAGTGCCACAGATCAGATTCTGTTGCATTGTTCAGATTGTGCCCATGGAACTGCTTCATGTGGCCACCAGAGCATGTACGAAGGACGGAACATGCTTTGAGTCATGGTGCTGCTGTCTCAAGGACTCTTGCCGACGGTTTGGAGCGAAACGTACACGCTCGAGGCTTCGTGGGCGGTCCTGCCCAAGATTAGGTGCAATGAAGTTTGAATCTCCCTGCGAATCGGTAGTTAGAAGGTTCTGGGCGTTGGGGCCCACTGCGGCGGCGTGGGCCCACAGGGATGCAGCCCTGCAGCCAGGTCCGTTTGATTGACATTGAAATGTTCGTGTGCTGATGAGCGCAGCTGCGAATTTTAGCATTCACAGATTGGGAGCACGGGGGAGGCGGTCCATGTGTGTATGTTGTAAGCTATGACTGTATGTGCAGTTGCCATTTGTGCTCATGCGTTGCTGCGTGTCCTCAGCCAGTCAGAGAGTGTTCTGTAGTTCAGCAGTGTGGAATCTTTTGTGAATTCTGCTGTGAGCGCATCCTGGGCGTTTCTCATCCGCCTTCACCCAGAGCGACACAAGGCGTCACCTTGTCGAGCTGCTCGCAGCCTGTGCTCATGCCGCGAGGCAAATCGGTTGGGAGGGAGGCATGCTTTGGATCAGGAGGCTCTGGAATGGCGCATATCACGGCTTCGAATGACATCCATCCTTGGGGCGACGGGCACCGGGCAAGTACAAAGTTCAGCCCTCGCGCCTGTGCAAGTTGGGGCCAGCCTGGTGCCTGAGGCATATTTGCATCTGTCCGCGACACCTGGTATTGGTCGCCATGACGCTGGATTGGTCGGCTATCCATTCCCGGAGGCAAATCCGCCGTCGGGCACCATTCCCCATCAGGGCTGGTTTTGGGCGGGTAGCATTTGCAATAACAAAGACAGAAAGAAACATGTCACAGGGCACGCCCTCCTAGGCAAGTGTATGCAAGACTTCCATGCTGTGGAAAGATGACAAAGAGTCTCCGACGCGAAATGGGCGGGCGTCTGTGCAGAAGATTGGCACCCTGCAGGCTCAATTTTTGCGCCGCAAACACAAATCCTATTTACTATTCTACGCGTACAACTACTTTTTTACATTTTTACACGTAAAATGCGTAAAAAACGTAAATACATCGTAAATACAGCCCCGTGTACGCAAGATTCTGCTGTGAAAAGATGACAAAGAGTCTCCGAGGCAAAATGGGCTTGGGCGGGCGTCTGTGCAGTAGGTTGGTACCCTGCAGGCTCGATTTTTACGCCGCACACACAAATCGTATTTACGGTTCTACGCGTAAAACTTCTTTTTACTTATTTACACGTAAAAATGCATAAAATACGTAAATGCATTGTAAATACAGCCTCGTGTACGTAAGGACAGTGCGTATGGACTTAGGGAGTCTGGCGAGCAACAGCCAGGCGCAGTGGAATGGGTAGAAAACTACATTTTGTTCCATGCAGTTGTTGCCCTTGCCGAGGGAGAGGTGGACGCTGTGCTGCGGGTGTTGGAGATGGCGGACGACTGATCCATATACGCGACTTTCATCGTGTAACCTAAGTGTCGCAGCGAGCCTCAAAAACGTAAAAATAGCCGTAAAAATAGCACCTTTCGCAAACTGACATTTTCGCACGCAAAAACATAAGCGCAAATGCAGAAGCTAAGGCTGGTGCTCCGGTCCGTGCCGCGCACAATGGGGGCGATTGGGCCATCGCGGTGTTCGCGATCGTATCAATGCGGTTGCGGTGACATCAATTAGCGTCAAATGGCATCACAGTTGGCATCGCAGAAATGGTATTTTCTGCTGGTGTTATGGAAAAAAATGGCCAAATAACACGTGTTCAAATGTGTGCAAAGTTTACGGGGCTCGGGTTATTTCCACCTTTTAGCATGCAGAACACTAATGAAACGCATAAATATGTGCACATATGTATGTTTTGCGAACACTTGTCCGCAAAAAGTATTATTTGATTCTTCTTTTTGCCTACTGTTGGAGGGCTACCTCTGGGGGTTGATGTGGACGCGATCAGTCCCTGTCGCCCCGGGCGCGGGGACCAAACGTGCCACGACACCCCTCACGTGGGCATAGCACGTCGCACGGGCACTACCAGCCGACATGCAACATGCTCCCGTGTACATTGTGCACAGTCATACCAGTTGTGTACCTTGCTGGAGCATGTCATGATGCCCAATATACAGGGCAACTTGTGCAGCCCTGAGGTGTGTCAGCGGCGTCAAAATGTGCGTTGTACGCTGAGCGCAGAGCCATACACTAACCACCTAAGAGGCGTGCCGCAATCTACGGACCCAGCCCGCCTGCCCCTTAGTGATGTTCTCATCAGGCTAATGCACAGCGCTTCTGCGATTTCCTCTTCTGACAGCACAGGCAAATGCCGCTGCTAAATGTCCATTCGGTCAGTCCATTATTCGTTGAGCCCAAGCTTCCCACTGAACTATATTTCTAGAAGTAGTAGAAGTACTAGGGATTGTTTCAACCCAACATGCCTGCCATCAAAACTCAGCTAATTTTTGAGTCTTCAACTGTGGAGAACCTAAAAGCATCAAGTTTAGTACCAACTTCCGTGCATCCCTCAATTGACCCCCAGCAAATGCTCATCGGACCATCGGCTAGTCGTAGGGGCATTCAAGTGGCTGTGGCCTGCCAAATGGACTCAAGTCACCCACTCATCCCCTTACCCCATATCATGTTTAAGCTGACTAAATTTGTGTATGTTGGCCACATATCAGCAGCATTTGCCTTGTAGGAACTGGCTCTCATCAGTGCATCATTCAAACCAATCACGATATTCCAACTGCATTTCTGACCACTAGTGGCATCCAAGTACTTGGATGGTGTATGTGTCCATCTTCAGGCTTGCTCTTTACGTTTACATTTACGTTTTCATGAGCAAAGCCGCAAATTTTGGGAAGGGGGCTATTTTTGCGGTCATTTTAACATCTTGGCAGCTCGCTAGGACAGCCAGGTTACACGATGAAAGTCGCCTACAATGGCCAGTCCTCCGCCATCTCCAACACCCGCAACATAGTGCCCACCCCGCCGTGGGCAACGACAACAACGACATGGAACGAAGGTTCGTTTTCTACCCATTCCAGCGTGTCTGACTGCAACTCCCCAGACTTCCCAACTCTGTATGTACTGTCCTTATGTACATGGGGCTGTATTCACGCTGCACTTCCTCTCTCCCAATTTGAATGAAATATTTTGTTGTGAGGCTGAATTTGTATGGATCACTTGTATGCTTTTCTTGAAAATGCAATTGCAGCAACTACTATACATGCCGTAGTCGCTACCAAAAAATTAGAGGGAACGATTGAGTGCACTGCATTTGGCAATGCATTGAATATGCAGTACTCCAGTCCAGAATTTGGTCCCTCCCAGGGCATCCCCCACCCGCCAAAAGATAGGTTCCCGGGTCCGAGATGACCCAACACGCAAGTGCAGGCCCTCTTTCTAGATTTCAGGGCACTGGGAGTGTAGAGCGGCCAACCTCGCTCGGACTCTATCGCAACGATCGGCACCCATCGAGATGGACAACCGGCAGGGATGGCGCTTGGCTGCCCATCTCGCCATCACGGATTTGCGGAAATCCCTGCCACCGTCCACGGTGACGCAAGGACATATCTGGGATCTACCTTTGCCAGCAGGTCTCTTGGTTTATAAAGGCTAGCCGCAGAACTGCTGCGTGCACCGAACGCTCTCCGTTCGTTGCCGATCTCCAATCAATGCCGTGTTTGGCGCAGGGAACACCTGCCAACAAATAGGCATCAATCCATCAAACGCCACCAATGGAGGGTATGGATGCTCCATAGGAGATCCAAGGTGGTGCGTAATGGTGTTGTTGCGTTCCGCAAGGACGGCATCCAAAATCTCTTGCAGCAGAGTCTTTCGAAGCGGCTTGAACGGCATTCCAAGTGTTCCTTGTGGCCTGTGCCAGGCACAGCCGCTTCCAGCGGTCTTTTGGCTGTTGTGCAGCGAATTGACAATCGCATCTCTCCAAACTTTTGATGGTGGCCTAAAACTTGTGGCCACCCCACATATGGTGGTAGCCTCTTCCAAAACGTCGTGGTTGTGAAGTTCGGCGATTTCTCCGGTTCCGATTCAAATTCGAAACGCTGAATGGGCTGTTGAATCCTCGGTTGCGATCCACGATCAAGCGGTACGAAACTTGGTTCCGCGCCCTCTGTGCTTCGAGAGGAACGCCTCCGACCTGCAGCCACAGTGGCGGCTGCAGATATCCATTCTGCGCTGCGCACCGACAGTCGCAAAGCCACCTGGTCGAGGGGCAAGTTTTTTTTCTTTGGGGGAAGGGCGGCGCCAGCCTTAGAAAATTGGTTTTTTCTGAAAAATCCTGTGGATTCAGAGTACAACCATTTGACCAATAGTACGCGTGTATCAACGTAATTTGTGGTGCTCTGGTCCAATTTTAAAGCAAAACTGACCACAGGTTGATAAAAATGCGACCATGCAAACAGATTGCTTTGTTTAATTTGGGAAAAAGGAAGTATTTACGTGTTCTTACGCGTTTTTAATCGTAAAAAAGTAGAAACTATTTTTGCGCTTGAAAACATAGATACCTTCAGTTTTTACGGCGTGACAACCAACCCTGGCCATCTGAAAGCCCAAAGACACTTGAAAACCAAAGTGAAACAGGAAAATAAAGGCACCGTGAGTTTGTGTAACCAAAAAAGCTACAGATTCCCTACAGGGATTCTTATCATTAGTTACGATTTTTAGATTTCTTATGGACAAAACACCCTGACCAAGCAAGGCATTTGCATATGAGATGCATTGCATTTTTCCGTAGAAAATCATGTTGCCCCATGCAAACATGAGCCCGATTTAATAGGCGTCTCATGGACCAAATCACGTCAAAGAGACCGACATAATGTCAATATTGACAATCTGAGGGTATCGCTACTGAGGACATATCATGAGGGCATCATTAATGATGTGCATGAACATTTTCCATAACGTCGTAGTGGCGGTCAGCTCAGGATGCCCCTTGCAAATACAAGGATCTCTTTGACACAGAACAATCGCTAGCCATTCAGCAGAATTGATCCACCCACTGGCAGTGAAACGGTAGTCATTATGTGGCTAGACGGACAGAGCTATTTTTCAGCATGCTTCCTTCCGTTACTATCCATTATGATGCTTCATAAGTAGGGACAATAATATGGTGTAGAAAGTTGTCTATGCGAAATTCCGACTCCTCTATGGTGCCGCATCAGCATCCATAGTTCGTTCGGCATATGTCATTCATCTGTCGCTCATCGACTGAAGCAACGACGCGAGTAACAGCGAGATTATCGTCACTTGGTTTTTGAGAGCAGGATGCTGCTTGCCTTGCTGCATGATGGCCAGCATTCTTTAGGTTACTTATACGTATATAGGCAATGCGGGAAACCTCACATATAAAGGCATGGAATAGCCATGAGCTCTTACTTTGCCTGACAATGCAGTGTACACAATTATGTACTCGAAAATCCAAGTTATTCCACCAGAAATCTCTGCTACGGTTGGTACTGTAGCATCTCTTCAGCTGCGCGCATCTCCGGACGTCAACCGGTCCCAAGTACATCACCTTCACCGATGATTCCACTCCGTGGTGTGAGCGAGAGAGCCGAGGACGTAAAAAATTAAACTATTGAGTTGGGACAGCCAGCGACTTCACATCGCCGACGAAAAACATCATCAAAATGTCTGTTTGTTCATTTTTGTTCATTTAATGCTCACAGCGGGGAATTCCCCACCGTGGCTGTGCCACTGATCGCTACCTCCTCGCCTCAATATGTGAAGTTTGACCTGCATAACTTAGTTCAAATTGGATATGGATATCCCACATGTATTACATATTTCTTTGGTGATACGCCTGGTTCCAGGCTTGGTTTTTACGTTTGCGTTTATATTTTTACGCGCAAAAACGCAAATTTGCAAAAGGGGCTAATTCTACGGCTGCTTTTACGTTTTGCGGCTTGTTGGAGCAACTAGGTTACAGGATGGAATTTGCGTACAACGACCGGTCTTCCACCATCTCCAGCACCCGCAAAGACAGTGCCCACCTTGTCCTCGGCAGGGGCCACGACGGCAATAACAATAGTTCGTTTTCTAACCATTTTCGCGCGTCTGACTGCCACTACCCGGGCTCCCTAAGTCTATATTCTGTACTTATGTACGCGGGGATGTAATTATTTAATAATTGAAATCGGGGTGGGGCTATGTCGGAGGCGGGCATGGCCAAGGGCTCGGACACGCAGCCGAGGGAACATAGTTACGGAGAGATTAACAACCTTTCGTGCAAAATGTCGGTAAGGTCCGAAAGGCTGCACTTGTGCACAACATCGCGATTATCTGTTTTTTTGGGCAAAACAGTTGTGCTCAAGATTGGCCATCAGAAAACAAGGAAATTTGTGCGCAACATCGCCATTTCTAAGTGCACAAAAAGAGAAGAGGATGCATGTTCTGTTGTTTTCCGTGACCCCCTTACCGACATTTTGCACGAAAGTTAGTTGATTGCGAACGAGCGTGACCCTTTATGGTCATTCAAAACGCAACTATTTGTCGATCACGGACCAGCTACTGCCATATCAGTGGGGCGTTGTGCGAGAATCCCCAACTGGGGATACGGACTGGCTGTGTCGTGCCCAGGGTTTTTGTTTGTGTCCGAATTGCCACATTTTGTCCGAATTGGGTTTCAAATGACCGTCTTGAGGAGCCAGAAGGGTACCTATTTAGGACAATTTGTCCGGCATAAAACGCTGAAAAGTGCCCTGATTCAGACAATGTCCAGCAGGAAAACTGCAACCTGGCCTCCATTCGGACAAGCGCCAAACAACGACTCTGCCTTGGGCGGCTCGAGTTTCACACAATTGTATGCAGTAAAACGCCATGGCGGGTGCCAACGGCTACTATTTTGCAAAGATCATTGCCTTGATGATTGCAGTGCGCCAGTTCACTAGAGTACAGACTGCGAATGGAAGTTTGCTGCCTGGCTACGTTGACGCATTGCGGCGCAGTGCACATTTTTGCGGTCCACTTGTACAGCAACTACTTATATGCTGTAACCTAAAGCTTTGCACATAGCTTTGAAGCTGCCCACAAACTTATGTAATCTTGCAAACCAAGTGCGATGCGTGGACGCCGCTCCCTTGGCAGCAACTTGCCTCCCGTGCTTGCAGCATACCTCAAGTAAGCAAAGCAAGACGCGCAGGCTACTGGTATCCCAGATTGCAAATGAAAAAAGCGCCTTGGGGAAGCAATGGCATGAGTTTGCTGTTGTTTCTCCTCTTCCAGTGGAAGGCGGGCGAAAGAAACACAGTAGAGCAGTACTCTTGGGCTAATTGAACCTTGTTGTAGGAGCCAACGGCCTGTTGCAGGCCATCACTCGCAAACTTGCATGTCGCTTGCGAACTGGTGTCCGGGGAATTTCGGCCCAAGGCACCTCAATTCGGATAAGTTGTCCGGCAGGATTTTGAAAAGGCAGCCTCATTGCGGACAATGTCCGGCCACGCTGGGCAAAAAAAGAAAAAGCCTGCTTTTCCTTGCCACCTGGGCCGTCGTAAAAAAAACGGCCCACTGCCGACTCTCCCTCTCCCAACACCCACTCGCTTGCCTCCCCGACCTCTGCCTCACCCAGACAAGCCAAGCTCCCCCTCCCCGCGTGCCTTTGCCGATGTCGCCGTCAGCGGACATGCGCGACCGCGAGGGGCAGACGTCCTACGCGGCGCCCCGCGTGGACTGGAAGATCTCCGACTTCGACATCCTGGGGCGCCTGGGCGCGGGGTCCACCTCCACAGTGGTGCACGCGCGACGGAGGGCCTCCGGCATGGAGTGCGCGCTCAAGGTGGTGGACAAGCACCTGGTGCAGAGGAACAGGCTGCTGGAGTACGTTGTGCGGGAGAGGCGCGTGCTGGACAGGATGGACGACCAGGGTGTGGCCAGGTGGGGCGGGGTGGAACAATGCGCGGGGAATCGCGACCGCCAGAGCCTTTTGGGGCAAGGCCAGTGTTTTGATCATCTGTTGATGTGCATGGGCAGTGCTTTGTCAGTGTGTTGATGTGTGTAGATCCCAATATTTGTTTGTCGTTCTCTGAGTGACTTGTGCACCGATTGACAATGCGTTCGAGGGTGTAGAAGGTGGAGGGCTCCGACCGCGGGCCTTGTAGTGTCGGTGTCTCTGCGTCGCGGCGTCTTGGATTATGCATTGTCTTTACGTAAGGAAACGCAGCAGTGCATTTGGCCTCTGGTTGTTTCCGGGTTGAAGATTGTGCCTTGTTTTTCCGCGTGGAAACGCGGTGGATAGTGTGGATTGGGCGGGTGATTCGCCGGTTCAGCTTCCGTTGAAAAGTGTCAGGGCAAGGGCTTCCATCGGCGGAACGAATCATAGAAAAGGCGCCCAACCTAGTCATCCTCTCCTAAAGCGAGAATTGGTGAGATTTGAGAGCACCCGTTGCACCATCTGTGGTTGAGTGGCCTATCGCTTGATGAGCTCTCTTGTCTCTTTTGTGACATCAAGTACACAATTCAAGCACACTGCATGCAATCTACCGTGACTGCCCTGTACGGCTGGTTTGGATAGGCTGTCTGTTCCAGTCAGTGTGCATACTGAATAAACTCCTACTTTCCCTGTCCCACATTAATCGCCTATGTGGAAGAGAAACTTTGTTGCAAAAGCAGCATCTGAAGGACAAAAGGAGGGCAGAATCGGAAAGATTCGGGTCAAGCCCTTAGCTACCAATTTCACAAAGAAAAAGTGAGGCTTGACCTTTGTGAGAATTGGGCGAAAGGTCAGTATGGGTCATTTTTAGCTATGAATTCGAGGTTTTCTCTTCAGAACACCCTTGCCACAAAGTGCTGCCAAATCCACAATACCCAAGGATTTGACTTGATTTTCGATTTTACTCTCCAAACTCATGGAAATAACTTTGCATGCATTTTCACTGAAAAATAAAGTCCTTGCGATGGAGAAATGATGGGCCAAAGCCATAGACGACAATTAACATGGGACAGAGGAAGTATGTGGCAATGGTTTGGTGCAAACACCAGGAGCTAAAGCTTGCACTCAAGCCATCGATTAGCTGCAGCTCTAGCACTGCCATTCGTCACCAAGATGACGCAAGGACCAGCTTTTTCTTTTGAAGGCCAACGTAAACAAAGTAGTTTGGAGTTGTAAACCTGGGTAGCCTGTTGTCGCGTTACCCAACATGTGCCCTTCTGCCCAGAACACAGTTGTTACAGCCCTTAAGTAATTGTTTCTCTGCCCTTAATTTTCAAAATCTCGTTGTAGCCTCATAACGTATTGTCTTTGCGTTCACTGTTTCTATGATCGCCTCTGCGAGACATGTGTTTGTTGTTGGGGTTTGGGGACTATACCATCCCAGGCCTTGCATTGTGTCTTAGCCAGGTGGAATGAAGTTTTCTTGTCTGGACATTGTTGTGTGGTGGACTCAGCTTATTGGCATTCTACAACCACTGCCTCTATTCATTGCAGACAGATGGCAACCGATAGAATGAGCAGATGAGGGGAAAGGAAACGTTTGCATACATGCTTGTCATCGCCTGCAAGGTGCAAGGGTCCTTCTTGCTGTTTGAAGGCGTATTAGCAGAGGAAACTAGCCATCATTAGAATAAGAACAAAGCACTGAGCGTGTCCATATTATTGCATGCATAGATTCTCCCAGCAAAATTGGCACTCAGGCTGTGGCTTGTGCTCCAGCCTGCTCTTGCCTCCTGTGGCACATCTGGTCCGCAACTGACACATCAGGAGCATAGTGTCTGAATAAGTTCAAACTGTTGTCATCAACCGCACTGGGAGACTTGAACTGCTTCTCTGCATGACAGATGCTCGCAGGTGCTTTGGCTTTGGATGATATTTGTTTGTATTCTCCAACACAGACAATAGATACCTGTGCACCAATGAGCTGATGATGGGCGAATGTTCCAGGTGTCTTTCAGATCGTTCATTGCACCGTATGCTAAATTCCAACCGGATCACAGCTGCCTTGAAGGCAAAGATCACCCTTGCACCTGGCAGGCATGATCGTGCCAATGTGCCTTAGTGCAGTGCGCTTGTCCCATGCTACCTTGTAGACACATTCCTGCTGGGAAGGGCGTGCCACCTGCCTGAACATGCTCTCCATTCTGATACAAAGACTTGCCTCAAGTTCAGGCAGTTTGGTCAGGCAACTTCCCCCCAGGTGCCCATGACATGACGCATTCTCCCCGCATTCTCCCCACATTCTCCCCACATTCTCCTCACATTCTCCTCACATTCTCCTCACATTCTCCTCACATTCTCCTCACATTCTCGTCACATTCTCCTCACATTCTCTTCACATTCTCACCACATTCTCATCGCATTCTCATCATGTTACCCCTCACATTACCCCTCTGAAGTGCCGCACATTCCCTATGTGTGAGCTTGAGACGATGTCCGCCGCCTTCCCAGGCTGTTGTTCACGTTCCAGGACGCGGCCCACCTGTACTTCGGCCTCGAGCTTTGCCCCCAAGGGGACCTGTTCGACCAAGTCCAGGCGCGGGGCACCCTGGACCTTGAGGCCGCCAGGGCCTACGCCGCGGAGGTCGTCCTGATCCTGGAGTACCTGCGCGGCGCGGGCGTCATCCACAGGGACGTCAAGCCCGAGAACCTGCTGCTCACGGACGCCGGGCACGTCAAGCTGATCGACTTCGGATGCGTGAAGGATTTGAGGGACGGCGGGGAGGGGGAGCCGGCCGCGGGCGGCGGCCGGTCGCCCAACAGACTGCAGAGGGAGAAGAGGAGGGTGTCGTTTGTGGGCACGGCGGACTACCTCGCCCCGGAGGTGCTCGAAAACACGCGCGTCAGTTTTGCTACCGATCTTTGGTGCCTGGGCTGCACGGTGTACCAGATGCTGGCGGGCAGGCCGCCCTTTCGGGCAGGCAGCGAGTACCTGACTTACCAGAACATAACCAACAGGGCTCTGACTTATCCGGAGGGCTTCCCGGAGGTGGCCCGGGACCTGGTGGAGGGGCTGCTGGCGGCCGATCAGGGCGCCAGGCTGGGCGCCGATGACATCGCGGAGGTCAAGGCGCACCCCTTCTTTGAGGGGATCCAGTGGTGCAGCTTGCGGGAGGCCAAGGCGCCGGAGTACAGACCCCGGCCGAGGGCGGACCCAGAGGAGGAGGGCCTGGACTGGGACCTGAAATCCATGGTGGAGGCCGTGCCCGTGACGTACGAATACGTACCGTCTGTACAATAAGACCCGCCGCCAGGGGCGCATTCGCATTGCACAAAGCTCGTGAGCCACACGCTCTGCGAGTCGCAATGGCTGTCCTTTCCATCGATCGTACGCTGTCACGGGATGGCAAGGCGATCCCCGTTCGACGAGCCGGCGATGTTGGGGCAATGGACGCAAGCTCTGTGTGGCGCTCCCGAGAGTCTCCTGGGAACGCGCTCTCACAGCGTGCGGAGGCTGTCCTTTTGGTGGCGCTTGGCTCCACCCGGGGAATCACAGCTCTTGCAACTGCAAGCGACGACGGGCATAAGTCCGCTCACAGCGTGCTCGTGCGACAGGGTTTGTTCAGGTCGCCGCCATGGGGAGCGAGAAGTTTGGGCAAATTCGTCGTGCCTTGCCGCTCTCTCAGGCGGTGCTGTTCATGAGCAGAATGGGGGAACCAGCGGGGTGAGACCCCAGCTGAAAATGTAAATTGTCGTCATTGATTGATCTAAGGGCGGCGATTGCACGGCTTCCCGAATAGAAATATAAATATTGGTGAAGTTGATGAGATTGTTGCTTGATGTTAGGGGCGACACTTCAGATTTTGTCGCAATCAACGTCCAACTTACGTGTGGCGGGAAGTGCAGGCTCATGGCACTGACAAACTATGCGATCGCCCCCAATCGATTAGAGCCAAGAAGCCTACACTCCTCTTTTATACTATCTTGGAATTGAAAAAGCCTGTGGCCGCGCTGAATTGTCCCACGATATTTCCCACAGAAATCATCCAGCCGCTGGCCCCCGCAAACACAAAGGGACAAACTCGTGTTCTGGCATCTTCAACGTCATGCATGTGCTGCAGAGCGCACGCCTGTATTGCTATCGGCTGGCGTCGCTTGTCGACCTGGATCGCCGGCCCCGATGACCAGGAAGACCCACCGGCGATGGGTCGCAAATCAGCGTTCCGATCCATCACCAAAACGGAATGGCACCATTTAGATTGACACCTGTGAGCCAACACTCCTGTACACCGCCAGGCCTATGACAACATCCGTCGAAACCACTCTTGTCTGGCGATTTCGCAATGCAAAGTCGCCTTTTGCTTCGGTTCCTGCTCACCAACTGGCGAGGACACTTCATTGATGTATTATGGCCGAAAGTCGCTTCTCGGCTTTAGGGGTTAATAAATTCATAGACTTTGTTTGTACACATTAGATTTAATGAACTGATCATAGACACTGCTTTGCTAGGGCAAAATAGGAAGCTGACGGCTACCTCATTGCCTTGTGCTGCAACAGTTGATGATGAACACTCCTGTGCATGACACGCGACCAAAACAGCAATTCTGGTCATCTGCGCCCTCCGTCGTCAAGCGATGCCATACTCCTCCAAGCCGTACATGAAGACATATACAGTTTGATGACAGCGTCCACTCATTGCAGCACCGGTCTCACCCGGGCCCCAAGGTCCAGCCACACTCCCCGAGCCAAAAGTTTCCCTCCCCCCACATTTAGTCCACCTCGACTTCACCCAACCCGTCCCAATTCCCTCAGCGAGACGGCACAACCCACCGCAGCAGCATCCTGACCGCCGGCAGCGCCTTCTCCACACTGACGGAATCGCCGCCTGAAAGGCACAAGGGCTCCGCCTCGCATGGCGAAGGCAGTGGCATCCATTCTGCTGAGCACAGCGCATTTCTCCTTCGCCACTCTCCCACAGGCGCACACCGCCAGCCGCCAGCCCGTGCCGCCTACTCGGTCTTCTTGTCCGTGGCCCGCGCCTTGGGGATTTGCTTGGCCATGGCCTCGGCCTTGGAGTACAGGGTCTTCGCCTGCTCCAGCGCCTTGGCGGCCGCCCCGTCGATCTCGTCCTTCTTGAGCTCGTACACCTTGGGAAGCGCAAACGCGGCAAGAACGCCTGCGGGCACGCAAGGCCATTGGGGGTGATTTACTCACGGCATCGTGACCAACAGGGCCCTGAGAGCGCGGCATGCACTGAGGACAGATCTGCCCAACAAACTATTGGACACCTTCCAACACACCACTGGGCATACGTGCAACTGGCTTTGTAGCGGCACGCTTGCCCACAAAGGGAAGGGCCACGGATCGATTAATCTGGTTCCCACTCAGCATACTTGCGCGTCCAGCACGTCAGAAAGCTCACAATTTATCTGCACTTTTTCTGCACAATTTATGTGCGCTTCAAAATGCTCACATAGTGCGGGAAAGCCCAGTGATGGACCTGCCTTCGTCCTACCAGCTATCATGAACACACCCAGGCAGCTGTGGTGTCAGTGGCAGCTGTCGGGCCACTTCGTTAATTGATACTCGAAAACACAACGTTTATGTATCACTCGCATGTATGCAGTTGGGTGGGTTGGGTGGCGCTTTCAAACATGCTCGCCACCCACGCCCGGGGCACCGGAACACCATCATCAGTTCGGTTCAAAGCGGCTGAACAAAATTGTTGAATCGGCCTTCCCGCTGCCCACTTGTCTTGTGGACACCGTGAAACAGCTGGCGAGCGTTGATGTGCAAACGCATGTCACCAGACGTGGTCAGATCGACAGCAGCGGGAACACAGCGATGAGCTTGGCAGCACCTGCCGAATTGGCATCTAGGGTTTCTACATTATCCCCCCCCCCCCCCCCATCTTTCAGGATCGGACAAGAACACGCATTGACTGGCATCCCAGCACTTGAACTCCAATTCGAAAATAGGGAATAGAACAACACAGTGTATTACGTATTACTAATACATAACGCATAAGTATGCAAGGCAAGATGAGAAGCTAAGCAAGGCGCACGGCTTTCACTTGGCACTCACCAATGTAGCACAGAGTGAAAAGTGAGAAGCAGCCGCCAATCTTCGCGATGACAAATAGAGCTCCACACACCTGCAGCATTTTCCCGGTTTGCTTGGCTCGCAGAATTTCCTCACACTTCGGCAAATAAAACAAAGCGGACGGTCTCGCCATAGCTACAGCGTACGCCCGTTGATGCGCACAGCAAAAGCATAATTAAGCATCCTCAATTACGAATAAATACAATCAAACGTGATCCATGACTGCGACAATGGTACGCTGCACAGTGGTATGCAGCCACTGCTCTAGTGGACCCCTTGCGTGGATGTTTCTCTAGCTGTGCTTGGCATTTTTTTTTGTGTGTGTGTTTTTTGTTTTTGCATTTTCGCGTTCCTTCTTGCATATGGGGGGAATTCGCAAGTATGGAAAAGAATCTTGACGAGGATTGGGTACCCAATGCGTGTCACCAGGTTGCCTTCACTAGCGAAAAAAGGACCAAAAAACACTTTGCCTAAGGCACACAAAAAACATTTTATCCAAGTTCTGCACGCCAAGAACACAAAAATAACCCCAAACCCGTAAACTTTGTGCACGTTTGAACACGTGTTATTTGGCACTTTTTTTCCTAGTGCTCGCGTCCAGGAAACAATCCGGTGCGACAATTGACACCACGCTATTGCTGATTCGCCATTCAATGCAACGAGCGAAGTAGATAACAACTTGCTGGATTAAGCATTCGTGCAACAGAAGGCTGAATCATTGCGGGAGGATCATTCTCATGGTGTTGCCCTTCTCATGTGCACAGTGCCTTTCCCAATTCTACACCATCCTCCACTTTTGCGTTGATTCCAGAGTAATTGCATCACAGTATTACATCACATTTATGTTTTGACAAACATGTGAAAGCTGACTTGGCTGGACAGCGATTTTGCCATGAGGGGCTCCAGTGTTTGCAACAAAATCCCCATCACAACTCTCCTGTGTTGACTGTAGATTGATTAATGGGTCGTGTTGCGCTTGGAGACACATGTGCAGCTGGTGGATTGGCCACATCAGTCCACATCAACGTTGAGAACATCAACGCGTTACGCGTTACGCGTAGGTTCTGGCGGTTACAAAATCCCAATCCAAGCATGGTTGTGGCTAGAATATGGCAGTGGCTTACCTGGAGGGAGCCAATTGAACAACGCGGATTCACAGGTCGATCGAGCCTACATGTGGACTGACATTACCCTGCTTGGCAGTGACATATTCAATCGACTAGGATGACAGCCACTCTACACTTCATTGTGTTATTGAGTTGGCCGTTAACATGTGCTCATTTCTTCTGCTTGGAGTGGGAAAACATCCGCACCATTGCACAGGTTGCACAAGTCTGATACGCAAACCACGGTTCGGAAAAAGCAATGTGCATTGTCTTGCAGGACATCTCAAAGGTCGGGGCACAGCAACAGGAAGCCATGCTGTTTACAGTTCCCAGCAGCACAGTGAATGCAACAAGGGAGGCAGCATGGCCATCCATGTCGACAAATAGTTGCAAAGAACGGATCCGGACTTGAGTTGAACGCACCTTTGCGGCCAGCACCATATCTGCCCCTGTGATCGTCCTGTGCACGACGCCTGCAAATTGACAAGGTGCACTTGAATGGGCGGCATGAAGAGCCACATATGCAATAGTTGCGACAGCATGCAGATGCAAATTGGTTGCTGGGCAGCAAGCACTGAACTAGACGACAAGATGGAGACAATCCCCGCTGCTGTACACAACCTGCTATGCAAGGTCCCCACTTTGTCTTAAGGTAGAGTCTAGACCTAGTCCAAATTGAGGTTAAATCCAGTCCACGTTCGGCATAGGGAATCCTAGTCCGAATTAAGGTACAACCTAGTCGAAAATGAGGTTTGATCCTGCAAACAAGAAATCATAAACCGTAAACCCCCAAACACCAAACATTAAAAACCTAAAAGCCCACAAACAGAAAATCATACAGCTTTCATGGCCATCATCTCCAAAAATGAAGGGCATCAGACATGTGTGCTCCATATGGCTGGACTAGGTCGAAACTCAGTTTGGACTAGGTTGAACCTCAATTTGGACCAGGCCGAATCTACTTTCCCCTTTGGCTTTCAAAAGCCAATTCAAAGCATGGAATGTAGCAAGGAGGGGCGATGCCCACAAGTTGCTGCACAGAGCCTGGCCACTGACCAAGAGCATCGTTGATGGCAGGCGTCAACTTCTGGGCCACTTTCAGGATGTCATCGTCTGAAACTCCGTCCTTGACGAAGCTGGGGATCGGAGGACCAGGCCTGGAGGCAAACCAAGGGCATTGATGAGAGGCACGTTCGAACCGCTGTTGGCACTCCACCAGCCGTTACAACAAGATTCTGTGGTGCTTGTCCCCCACTTCATTCTGTGAGGCCGCATATGGCCAGCCAGTGGCGATGCAGCACTCCAACAGAAAGTAAAGAGCAACCCAACCAGACCAATACTTCGAAGAATATCTCTAATGTACTGTCCCCATCCACAGAGAGTTCTCATTGCCACCAGTGAACTTCGCCACGTGTTCGGTTGCCCCCACTGCTCGCAACATTCACAGATCTATCAACATCCATCTCAACCTATTCAACAATTCCCATCCCATCAGCCAGGGCTGTCTTCAGCAAGCCCTGGTAGGCTACGCTACCCATGACAACAATGCAAAGTTCTGTTGCGCAGTCAACGTGATTGCTGTAGCCAGTTCTCAACATAGAAATGCCGGTCAATTACCCCAAGGCACACTGCCAGCCACTTGGCCTTGCAGTGTTCCAATCGTCTGCCTACACAAATTATTGTGCAATCTCGCTTGCCTAACAACAGTCAGCGGGAGACACCACTGCGGAGCTCATGCAAGATCCGACGCGTCGTGTGTATGACATGAACCTGTGCTGGTGGCCATGTACCAGACACATATCTGTGACTGCAGTGTTTGATTTGGTGGCCTATCAACAGCCACAAGACACAAGTGATCCATGCATTGAATTAGCAGTAATCTTGGAGTGCTGCAAGTAGCACACAGAGTGCAAACGAGCATCACTTTGACATAATTGCAAACCCTTTGCCCAATGCATAAATCTGGGAATGCCAATGCACAAATCTGGGAATGCCAATGCTACCTAGTCGGATGCTGTCACCCATGCCCAATGCGCCAAGGATGCGAGAAACGATTGCGGATCGCAGAGGATCAGTTTGGACTTTGGCCGTTGATGACGATCGACTTTTAGACAATTTTCCTTTGGACTCCAGCACACCCCCAAGGCTGTGTGCAAACACTCTTCGAAACATGCGCCCAAAGAATGCGCTGCAAAGATGCGTGGACGATACCGCCCTCTCGGACACGAGGCCAGGCAATCGGCCACGGCCTACACGCGCTGCAGACGGGCCGCAAGCGGGAAATCAACAAACGGCGGATACACCGCTTCGGATGCCCGCATGCCGGTCATCGCCCGCAAGGAGGCGGGGCTGCGCTGTGCATTGTGAAGATAGCTTCAGAAACTCAATAGACAAGGAAATCGGCATCTCAAGAAAAAAAGTCGTAAAGGAAGGCAAGTCCGCGGGGGGAGGCAAGGCGGATCGGCGCCACGAGACAAGGATGATCGGCGGCGACTCGCCGGCCCGCGCCATCGCGCACTTCTTCAGCAGCGCCGCGGCGTTGGTCCACACGAGGAAGCCGCCCAGGATGCCGAGCATGGCGTAGGCCAGCAGCGACAGCATGCTATAGCCGCTCCACTCCAGCACGAGGTACCCCGCCGTCAGGCTGCCGAAGATGATCCCGCTCTTCTGGACGTCCCGCCACATCAGGATGTCCTCCACTGCGCGATCCACAGCCTCCCGCGGCTCAGGACTTGGCCGAGATGCACGCGCCCAAACGGATCGCGAGACAAGGGTGTGCGCGCCCACATTGGCGGGCTCTGAGGGGCACGAAAGCGGCCGAGACGCAATTGCTGTCTCGGTCCGATCTCTGCGAGGCGCGAACGCGGGCACGGCGTTGAGATGGCGGCAGGGGGGTGGGCGCGGCGCACCTCGCTTGTTGGAGATGGGCAGAGAGACCCTCCTTTCGGCCATGGCTGCGGGAGTGCCCGGGGCGGAGAGTGCGGGGGTTTGTAGCAAAAACCTGCACAAAGCAGGCGACCTGAGGCACCGAGGTCGAGAGATTCGTGACGAGGCAATCCAGGAGGCCGCGGGGGAGGTACCGGCGGTGGCAGAAGAGGCGGGGAAGGGGAAGCGGAGGGCCCCTCTGGGTCGACGCCCCCGCGACGCACCTGTGTCTGGAGACGACTTTGGCGTCGTGCGTCAGGGCTGGAGCGGGCAGCGGCCGAACAGGGAGCACGTTAGTAACGTCGCGCTGCCTTGGTGGAGCGCCGTAAGTACTGGGGAGCTGGGGAGGCGTCCCGCCACGCTGCAACCTCTAATTTTCGAATCTTCGGCTTCAATTTTCATTCGTTTTCCGATTTCAATGTTCATTCGTTTTCCAACGCGGTTCGAGACGGACGGGTGCTGCGCAGGATGGGCGAACTCTCGCCAGTGAATGGGGCTCTCGCCAATGAGCGGGGCAGTGCGCGCCCCCTGAGAGCATGGGTCCGTTGCATGCCGCCCTGGACGTCCGCGGTCCGCGTCTGTGCGCAGAGAGCGCCCACCGCGTCACAAGCGGTCTGTCACAGCCAACGGGCACGAGCTCCGACCACCTGGGCGTCTCTCGAGAGTGTCTTGACCAGCAGTGCGACAGCCGCCGCCGTTTCTGCGCTTTGCTGGCCGCCAGTGGCGCACCAGCCCGCGCACGGCGAGAAAAACCCATGCCCGCGTCCCCCCGCCTTCCTCAAAATCTCTGCAATGCCTGTTTACATGAGCTTCACATCATCTCCTACTCGTACCTTACATAAATTAGTAGACTACGCGCTGTCTGCAAGTACCCCAGCCCCAAGTTATTGCCCCCCCTCCTGTGCATCGGCCCGGAAGCACCGAGCCACCTCACACCCGTTCCAGACACGACACGCCTCGTTTCCAGCCGCATCTCCAGTCCCCGCTACAGGGTCCTTCGTGACATTCGTGCCTGGAGAGGAGGCGCACAAAATTGCACGGTGTTGGGCACTGTGCCCACTCCCTGCGCGCGAACGGCGCCCTCGCACCCTGCCGCGGCCGCGAGCGCGCTCCGCGCCAGGAACCCGAGGCCACGGCCCCTAACCGGCACACGACCCGGTCGTCGGATGATCACCGCATTTCCGCGCCCGCCCATGAACAACGCGCCGCCCTCCCGGACAAACACCTCAGCCCCCCAGCCGGCCCTGTTTCGCAAGGGGCGGCCCCCCCAGGGGTGGTCCATCACCTCCGCTCCACGGCCCCCCCGCCCTCCCTGCCCCGCCGGCCCTGCGTCCGGATCTGGTCCACGCTGACGTAGGCGTAGCCCCGCGGCCGCAGCTCCGTGTTCAGGTTCTGCAGCTCCTCGTTGTTCAGGTAGCGTTCGCCTGGCAGGCGCATCGCATCAGGCTTCCTGCCCGGCTTGGAGGCCTTCTTCAGCACGCCGCCGGCGCTCTGCGACCCCGCGTGCTCCTCCGATGGGCCGTCGGACATGCCATGGGCCCCGAGCCTGCCGCCGCCGTGGACTGAAGGGCCCGCGCTGTTGTCCCCGTGCCCCGGGCGCTGCGCGGAGCGCGCCTTGCCCCTCTGGATCGATCCCGACCTGTTGTTGGGCTCGCCGGAGCCAACCCTGGCTCCGAGGTTGCCACCCGGGGGCCTGGCGGAGTGACGGCCCTGGGCCTTGGGGCCCCTCCGGCCGTCGTGCCTGGCCCCCAGGGCCCCCTGCTTAGACCTGGCCGTCTGGGCGTCGGACACGGCGTCCTCGCTCATGCTGGGGAGCCCATCGCCGCTGGGGCCCTTCTTGATCGACGCGGATCGCGTGGACCTGGGTGCGGTGACCCGGGACTTGGCCAGGGCGGAGGCGGTGCCCAGGGAGTGGGGCCCGGGCCTGAGGGCCTGGCTGGACTCGCCGTGGCAGTACTTCGCGGGGTCGGCCTCCATCGCCCGCAGGCGCTCGAACCTGGCGCCGAGCAGGCTGGCCTTCAGCCGCTCGCGCCGCTTTATCTGGTCGGCCAGCAGGCGGACGCACTCCAGGTTGTACCTCAGCTGGGACATGTGGTCGTGGTCCCGCTCCTTGGCGGCGAGCGCCTCCAGGGCCCTCTTTCGCGACTCCCCCGTCAGGAGGGCCAGGTGGGGCTGCGACGTGGAGGGACTCGAGCCGGGCAGCTCGCCGTGCCTTTGGGCCCGGACCGACTTCTTGTCCCTGCTCCGCACGCTGCCCCCCTCACGCTCCGAGACACCATCCTCCAGCATCGAATCGGAGGCCCTGATGCAGTCCAGTTTGTTGCCAACGGGCACCTGCTTGGCCTGCGGCAGCCATCCAAACCAGAGACGGTCAGGTCTGCAGGGCTGCACGATGGCGTGCGCACGTGGCTCGTCTGCGAGCTGGGGCCAACATGAACTCTTTGGCATCCTTCCGGTGCATGGTTTTCCTTTGCTGCCGAATGCAAAGTGGGCAAACTGGCATTACCTTGTGCAAAGAAGCGTTGACAGCATCAAGGGCGTTGGCCTGACGATTCTGATGTGCGTCGCTGTGACACCTGCAGTACAACTTGCAGGCAGGCCGAAAAGGAGCACGAGTGGAGGGTCGCATCACCAAGAGCAGTCCCGCTCTTCGGGCACAAAGGGGGTGAAACGAGCAGCCGCAGTTGGTGTGCCCGCATTTCACCGTTGCGCCTTGTGCACTGCCACATACGTCACACTTTGTACTCCATCGCTGTTTGGGTATGTCCTTCAGCCCTTGGACTGCCAGAACAGTGTTTTCAGGCACCAGGGATGTTTGCTGATGCCACAAGGCACACACCTGCAGGGCAGACTTCACCCATCGATCAAACATCCATAAAGCAGCGACTCCACTTCATAGCATGTCCATATAGCTGTTGTGAACACTGCAAAGGCCATATACTGTGCTATCCTACATTCACACAAGCAAATGGGGGACTAAACAATGCCCTCACGCCTACCAATCGACAATACCACAAGCCCACACACACAACACTAAAGAGGGTCAGCTCAACTCAAGCGAATGCAAGCAGCTGGATTCCAGTTCATGCAAAGGGCAGCGTGGGATGGATTGGATGAAGGTTGAAGTCATTGCTGTTGTTGTCAAGTAATTGCTTCAAGCATAAAAATCCTAGTGAGTCACATCCCTCTATGCTGGAAGCTTTCAGCAGAGCTCCACACTTTTGGAACCCAGCCCCTTAGTGGGCCTGTGTTTTCCACACCTGTGCAGTGCGGGCCTGCACGAGTGGCAGGGTGCAACAGCCACAGCAGTTGGGGCTCCAATCTCAGGAGGTGTTGCTGCTATTTCCCTTTTGGACACATCCACAATGGGCGACCCACACCTGGGGTTGAAAGGAATTGCACTGCGGCTTCTGTGGGTGCCAGGTGGAAGCAGAGAAGCAGATTACCAATAATACAAACTAGTTGCCATGCATATTGATTGCACAGCACTGCATAGGGACAAGAGCAAAGGAATCTCAGCCCAGATCAGGCTGTCATTCCATCACAGAAGCACCTTTGGGCACGCACGCCAGCCCAGCAGTATGTCACAGCAATAGGAAACCTGGCCAGTACGTTAGCCAGTACACTGTGCAAAGCGTACGGGAAGGGCCATGTGTGCTCACCACATGCACCCAGCTCTCGCCGTCTGTGGTTTTCTTGAATGCTCCCAGCTTGACAGGGCACAATGCACAGGACACGGCTCGGGAACCGCCTTCCATAAACTTTGACCTGTCCACCTGGCTATTAAGCTCATACCGGGGGGGGCGGATCTCCCTTTGAGGAACACCATCCCTGACCAAGGCCTCTTCATGAAGCTTGCATGGCCAACATAGCCATTCACCTGGCACACCAGACGTGGTCATTCCACACATCCAGCAACAGCATCTTCCTGTCTTTCCGTGAATGTATGTTTTATGAAATCTGCAACAATTCCCGGCCGAAGCACACCATGTGGCTTTGCTGCATTACTTGTTGCAGTTGGAGGCATCTGCATCATCTCCTGACAAGGGAAAGTGCCTCATCGGTGCTTTTGTCCAACTGAGGTGAAGGCCACTGAGTCTTCTGGCATCTTCTGTTATATAAGGCATTTGGCACCACATTGCAACTAACACCATTGGATGCTGCAATTGGATATACATCACTGTATTGTGCACAGGACCACTTTTGCTGTTCGTCAAATTCAGATTTTCTTCAGTGACGAAATCAGCAAACAGTTGAACACCATGTGTGGTGCAAAAAAAAGTAAATGAAACGAGCTGCATCGTGGCCTTCGTGCAGAAAGAAATGAGAACAGAAGCAACAAGCCACCAAAGGTTTCCTTTTGCCACAGAAGGACTGCGCCCAACATAACGATGCCCAACAAATGGCGATTCGTCATAACTCAACAATTGCATTCGCTGGTGACAAATGGTGCAAAAGCGTGTTGACATGGATGAATGCAAATACCACAAGCTACTGAACTGAAAAATTAATAGTTCTTGCTTTTGTCTGGATGCCCACCTGGTGGGATGTCTGTGACACCATAACACTCCTGGTGCACTGCAAGGTCGCAGCGCTCGCAGAACACAATGACATTGGGAGGGTCTGAGTGGCCTTGACCACAGACTGCACACACTGCATCTTCTGCCTCGCCTTCCATCCTCCTGGAGCACATTGAACATCCAGTTTCAGCAGCAGCTTGAAAATCTTCAGTGAGTGCATTGCCTGCTTGCGGCAAGTCCCCAGTTGAGTTGCTTGTGCCCATGGCCCATTTCAATGGCTCAATTTGCTGTCATTTATTCTATTTACTATGCTTTTTCGTTTCCTTCGTTTCAGCATATTTTACATTCACATCATTTCATGATGGCAAAGCAGCTACCAGTCTTCTGATGGCTGGCAGTGGCTCCTGACTGCTTTCCACACTGTGATACGAATCAATGGACTTGACAAGCTGCCAACTGAAGGCCAAACAGGACTGCAGAAGCCAACACAAAACACAACCACCACTCTCCAGCTGAGAGTGCTTCTTTGTGTGCAACAAATATGGCGCAACAACATGCGATACAATACTGTGGAATGCACATCATCAAATGCAAACAAAACCAAGGACTGACACAATAATGCAATCAATAACTAACGATGTTTCACCTCTCAGCAAGGGGATCTACACATTCGTCAACCTCCTCTTCCTTGAGGTATTGATCCCGACGGCCGGCTCCAAAGCTTGGCGTCTTGAAGTCTTCATCGTAGATTCTCCTAGGAGGCCGTGAGGGCCTTGGGCTCCTGATCTTTACTGCCTCCCGTGCCGCTCCCATGAGCCCATCGAGCTTCGCCTCTATCCCCTTGTGGACATGAATCCCCTTCAGTTCTTTGATCGCCTGCAGGCATGGCCGTCGATAAGTCATCTGTGCAACGATCTCAGCAAACAACTCTGCTTGCTGTTTCCATATTCGGTTCATGAGCATTGTTTCATAATGCGCGGCAATTGCAAAACTCAAATATTTCAGATCATTAATGTGGGAATCTGCATGAAATTGTCACAGTATTGTACATTCTTTGCGATCCATGGAAAAGGTACAAAGCCACTAAAGCCAAGGTTTCCAAGTCTAGCTGTAAGCATGTGCTGAAGTTGCTTCACTGTCCTGGGCAGCTCACAGCTTTTGTCAACCCGATATAGCCTAGTTGCTCCCGGGCCTGAATGTACTTAGTGCATGGTTGTAACATCTTCACAGCTTTTGTCAACATTGTGCTGCCTTGAGCAAGTATTCTACACTTGTTCCTTGACCAGAACTTTCATCTTGTGAAAGTTCATTTGTGTTTTAGTATACAATGCACGCCAAGAGTGCCAATTGGTGTTGGCATGTCCGTCACCACACCACTGATTGCATTCAAACTGGGTCACCATGCTGCTCTTGTGTCTGGCTTGGCTTCAGCGTTGACAGCAAGGACAAGAAATGGCACCCAATTATTGCTGTAGTCTATTTTCTTAGAAGTGTTGAGCTCTCATTAGCTGTCAACCTCAAACCCAAGCTGCCTTAAGAGCTCTTGGCTTGCAGCATGAACCTTACATCAACAAGTCGAAAAGAGCTTAAGCAAGCAGTCAGGAGGGGTGAAATGTATGACCCATTGCATGGAATATGTTGCATCATCCCTGATGGAACAACTGCCTAAAACTGCAGCAAGGCAAAACCCAGTGAAGCAAGATGAAATGCCCTCAAATGCATCGAGACCAGCATCATGACCAGTACCTTCCAATAATGTTTCTTTTGCACCACAACAACGATCTCCACTTGAACTTTTGTGTTTTTGTGCTCTTTTCATCTTCTTCTTTGTCATCTATTTCTCTTTCACTTCCTTTTGCATTCCTTTTGCATACAAACACTGTGGACCTTAACTAGGCTTGAAAATCCAGGCTGTGCATGCACTGGACATTTGCCAGCACAGGACAGAGTCATACTGATGTTGGCTTTGCAGCAGCCAACAGAACATGCCCACCTCTACAGCACTTATGATTTCCTCTGCAAGCCCCTCCTTCTCCTTCCACTCCTCCTTCAGCTTTGGTAGCTGCTCAAGCAACATATTCAGTAAACTGGCTGTGGCTGCACGATTTGCGGTCATCTGTTGCAGCAATTCAGACTGGCATGACAACGTCTCTCCAATTATCTCGTCATCAGGTGCAAACTCCAAAACGCCAAGTTCCATAGCCCTGTCTAGCTGCGCCCATTGGTCTTCCAAGGAACCCTCAGGCGGCCCTGTGCAGGTGCCAAAGACCTATTGGAAAAGCTGGCAGGCAAACACAAGCCCCTGTGGACTGCAATTGTCAACAAACTCATGCATTACAAGGCCCATTCACTTCAGATCGTTCACAAGGATCTGTTGCTAAGTAAGCATGCTTGACTGGAAAGATGCTCATCTTGACTTGCAAGGTGCTCCACAGCATTTTCTTCCACAGTGCTTTTCGTATTGTCCAGTTCTTGACTTAGGGCATGCCCAACTACAACTCATGATCCGGCGTTGATCATTTCCACCGCGCTGTGTGACCAGCCCCAATGATTTAGACAGCTGGGAGGTGTGGGGTGACCCAGAACACATTCAAATCTGTATGCTTGTCCATTTTTAATATACAGCATCCATTGTTCATATCTGGT
>CAJHUC010001782.1:0-43952 GCA_905146915.1 Ostreobium quekettii
ATCGACCTCCGACTGTCCCGGTCGCCGGGCCCCAAGGAATCGCTGCGGGTGGAGATGACCCGCGGTGGCACACTGGTGGCTAGCGAGGAGCTGGCTGTCGAGGGTGAGCACACGGCCAGGTGAGGTCGCTGGCATGGCAGAATGGGAAAAAATGATGCGGAATGGAATGGAGTTGGACCGAAAGTGAACAAAATTGAAATGAAGATTAGTCATGTGCACGGAACAAATGTAGAAATGGAAAGGAAATACATGAATTGTGGAAGTGGACAAAAGCAAAACATTAAATGGCCATG
This sequence comes from Ostreobium quekettii, assembly GCA_905146915.1. Taxonomy (NCBI): domain Eukaryota; kingdom Viridiplantae; phylum Chlorophyta; class Ulvophyceae; order Bryopsidales; family Ostreobiaceae; genus Ostreobium; species Ostreobium quekettii. The sequence continues at coordinate 294 of CAJHUC010001782.1, forward strand.
AACAGTGCGTGTTGCCCACTGGTGAAGTTTCACAATTTGATGAATGAACTGTAAACCCCATTTGTTATTGATGATTCACATTGTTGCTGTGTGTTGTATGGACACCCTTTCTGGCTAGGGCAACGAGCACCTTCTTATTTTGCCAGAAACTACCTTGCAGCACAAGGTAGCATAGCAGTTATTAAACATGGGAACACTGAATGAAAGTTCTGAAAATGATGTTGCAACCCATCAACTGGGGTGAATCCTGGCCCTATTCAATTCATTGTTGCTGATTCCCTGTCAGTTGATCAATTTCAATTCCATTTCAGTACTTAAGCACAATTCCAGCTCACCAGTTGTGCAGAACCCAGAAAGAACCAACGGAGAATTAACCATGCAGCCTGCTCTGCTGCACCCCTTTCTTCATCTCCACCTTCTGAATGCCATCTTTTGCCATCGCCATCCCTCCCTTTAATCGCTATCTTTCACTGAGCACTCGGCTTGCTGTTCTCTGTGCTGGCAGCGTGCCCGTACCCGCAATCGAAAGCGGCGAGCTTTGTGTGACCATCACCCAGATCGGCCGCCCTGGGAAAGACCACGCAGCCAGCGTGCTCGCGCTGCCAGAGGAGGCTGCTGATGAGATGTGCGAAATGTTCGCCAAGATGGTGGGGGAGGTGCGGACCAGGGGGCTCAGCAGGGGGTCGACCCTCATCTACGTGCATCCAGACCAGGTGCGCAGGGGGTCAAGGCGAGCCAACGAGCGTGCCATGCTTGGTACAATTTTGTTGTTCCAACTGCTGGAAGTTTGAACATCTCAAATGGAAGTGGTTCGAGCTTCAAGCCGCTGCAGTTTGGAGTTCTCGCTGGCCTGATAAGTGTGCATCGAAGTTTTGTTGGACATTCACAGGGCGACCAATGGTGGCTGGAAAATGCTGGTTCACGCTGTTTTGTCCAACGATTTCATTCCTGTGCGGAAAAAGCGGCATGTTGAATGACCCACTGCCGTGTGCTGTAAAGTACCACGGCTGGAGTTTCATTGTGCGCCTGCTAAGCACACGGGCGCTTTGCCCAAGCATACATGTTCAGGCCACGCTGTTGAGCACTCCATTCTGGGGTTATTCAATCGATTCATCATCCCCTGCACAAAACGCGAGTCGCTTTTCCAAAAAGGGAAGAGGGATTCCCACTGAGGGACAAAGCAGTACAAGCTGTAGTACTTAACAGTGCTTGCCTGACAGAATGCCGGACATGGCTGTACACCCCACCCCAAGCCTGCCCTATGCCGAACGAACAGGAACCAGGCAACACTTGGTCTGCTGAATGCTGCCGAACTACCCTGGATGGGCGATGCAAAATTGTGGAAAGGAGGAAACACCGCTTCAGCTTGAGAATACCAAAGCATTTTCAGTGTCAAACGTTACAGCAACGAGTGTTGTAGTGATAGCTGGCCGCCAAATCTGCTGCCTTCTTTGCTGGTCACTGAGGTCATCATGAGGTCAGTGACGATAAAAAAGAGCTAAAAAGAGACTGAAAAGACTAAAAAAGGTCACCAAGAAGGGGACGCCGTCCGACAATCTGAGTTTCACCAGAGATACGTAACATGACCAAAGTGTCAAATTTTCACATTGCCTGCAAGGATGCTCATTCATTAATTCAACTCTGCCGTCCCTGCCCCCAGGTCACCGATGGTTTTGACACCCAGCGCAGCAGGAGGCCCCTTCTGAAGGAGCACCATGCTGACCAGGTCCTCAAGGAACAGGTTTGGATGACGCACTTCCGCCCTCTGAGCTCTGACTTCGCCTCTGCTCTTGAGGGCCAGGCCGCTGCCAGCGACTGCCCAGCCGGCCGCCGCGCCCCGCTGGCCACCTACCTCATCGCCAACCGCCGCTGGGCGACGGCATCCTTCCTGCTGACCACGTGTCTGCGCTCCGGTGCGAGGGTGAGCCTGGGCCCCTTTGCACTGTCTGAAGAGGACATCTCTGTGGAATCCCTGGAGAGGGACTTTGGCGATGTGGGGCCCGAGAATCTGGTGGTGGGAAAACGGGTGGTGGGTGCAAAGGGAAGCGGGGGCGACCTGTGGACCAGGAAGTGGGCCAGGTCCAAGCGAGCGCCCTGAGCATTGTTTTGGGCAAAGTTGTAGCAGACCTGGTACACTGTAGCACTGCACTGTACCGCTCTGACCTAAGTGCACTTTTGCAGACCTCTAAGGGGTCAAGGGGCTCTGAAAGAGGGGCAGGGGTGGGCGCTTGAGGAGGGTGACCCCCGGGGGTGTTATGGGGAATGGAGCAGTGGCGCCATTTCGAGCATTCCACTTGGAAGAAAATGGAGGTGCGTGCTGCAAGGTGGCCGCCACCCTTTGTGGGGGGTGAGCTGGTGAGACTCTATCCCCTTCCACAGAAGATGGTTTGAAGGCGGGATGTTTTGAAGGCGGTGTGGGAATATGCAGGGCTGTGCAGTCACAGCACGCACAGCGCTCTCGTGAATGTGCCGCATGCACAGCATGCACAACAGGCGCAGGAGGAGGGCGTGGGCTGTGGGGATTCAATGGCATGCTTGGTTGCCAGAGGCATTTGAGCTCAGTAGTGAAACGAAGCGTGTTCTGTTGGGAGTTGTGGCTGACGGGCAATAGGCACTGTGGGTGAAATAACCCAGATAGCACTGTGTGTCACATAGAGCTGGTCAGCACTGTTGGTGGTAAGTTTATAGAATTGGTGCAGGCACCCAACTATACTGTGGAGGGAAAGCGCGGGCGGGCCTCAAGGACCACCGCCAGATATCCTTCCAAATAAACGGCAGTACCAGCGTCCGTGCAGTTTCGGCGCTTGGGTGCTCGATGCCTGGGTGCCTCGCAGATTTTTCCACGGATGTCACTTTTTCTGTCGATCTCTGTTTTGCATCGCATGTTGCAATCGAGGATGCCTGTTGTGCGACCAAGAAAAGCACCAAGGCAGATTCGCACGCTGGCGCATTGATGGGGAGTGCTGGTAGCCATAGCTTGGCGATGCTGATTCTTCAATCTGTTTGGCGATTTGACTTTCCACTTTTGCCTACTTTTGTCTCGCATTGTGCCAGGGATGTTTGGGCGTGGTGATTGGTTGATAGGCAGCGCTCGGAGCGACTGGATGCCAAGAGATGAGTTGTGAGTTCTTTTGGCTTCGGAGGGATGGCAGGGGGGGCCTTGCCATGGCCATGGCACGGGAGGGATGACAAAGACGGGCCAACGGCTGCAATTTGTTTTCGAGGCGCCCTCAAGTTGATTCTCGTGCAGATTCAGGCACACTCGTGCAGCCCCTGGGTGCCCTTTGAGCACACGGGGCCGGGTGGGCACAATAACACACTGCGCAAGGTGCTGGGATGAAGCAGGTTGTGCTAAAGTACTGGGGCCAAAGTGTTGGTTCGGTCGGGTGTATAGCACAGCGACCTGATGGGGCGCCAGGGTTAGGAGAGCGCCGCTATTTATGGCTTGGGTCTGAAATTTTGCTTGTAGGTTTAGGTCGAGGAGTTACTCAGGAAGTCACACATGCGGACGATCGAAAGTGTACAATACGATACGATACGATACGATACGATACGGGGTGGGACGCACAACGGCCGGCCGCTCGCCCCGTGGGCACCATGGGCTCATGAGCGCTGCTGCGCACGCCGTGCGTGTTCGTTGACTGACGTTGACTTGCGTGTGGAGTTGTGTAATGCGCATTGACTTGCGGGGAGCTGGCATGCATATTGTCACAAGGGAAACGTCGTTTTGTTTGAAATGCGTTTGCATCAGTGACGTCAGGGGCAATACTGCTGACGTTGATGTGCAAGGGTTGCGGCAACATCGATAGGTAGCGCATCAACAAGCTCGTTGCAGCAAGGCCCATCAACGTTGCTTTATTATCACATATTTACACACTCTATATACCTTGTACTATATTAGTTATATACTATATAGCTTATTGCTTTATATTCCATCCCGATTCCCTGATCTTGCAGTGCAAACACAGAGCATGAAAACGACGAGAGACCAGAATCTGGAACACAGGTGGCATTGTCCAGGCCAAGCTAGGTTCACCTGTGCCGCGAACCTCGAAATGCGATAGTTTACAAGTGATGGGGCGCTCTGCCCCCCTCTTACAATTCATCAAGGCAACGACAACGACGCCTGGCGTCATGACAAAACGATTCTGACACAACGCCATCTGCTGTCGTCTACAAGCTTTCGACATGTCTAAGGCTCGTGCACCAGCCCAACTCTACTCCCAATGCAGCAAGCGGTCCAGAACGCTCTCTCAACGGATCCATGGAAATTTGTCAACTGGCACAGTTTCCAAAAGCCGGTTGTGATGCACGACGTGATGCGCCAATTCGCCACTTGTTTCTCCTCTGGGCGAAGCCGAAACCGGAAAACGAAGACATGGCCGAAAACAAACATGCCGCAGTGTGCGCTTGGCAGACACCGCAACTCTGTTTTGTAAAAAGCGGTGGGCGGCACAGTACTTTACGCACTTGCTTGTGCCAGCTCACCTGAAAGGCAGCTCCAGGAAGCAAGGAAAACGAAAAGGCAACGAACTGCTGTTCCAATGCTCTCCGGACTGCCCCAAAGCCCGCTGGTTTCTTTCTTCCTGGTCCCTTCAATGGCTAACAGAAAACACTATCACCGGAAAGTATGGCACAAAGCTCAGTACTGTACAGCACTCAGTTGACCACTTCTTCCCCGAAATGGCATTACAACCGACCGGGCGCCCAACGCCGCCCATACCGCCAGAGAATCCCCAACCCCCAAATTTGAGATCTTGAACCTGATCTACATCCACACTCCAGCCAGCGTGCCCCCCGCCCACTACACTAGCAATGCAGGCAGGACTTCCAGAAGCCCAAGATCTTGGTGCCCTGTACTTTCCCCCGTGCTTTGCCGCCTGACTAATCCACGGCCCGTCCTGGAGGGGGGACCTTCCTTCCCGTGACGTCGGGCCCCGTGAAGGCGAGCCCCGTGTAGTTTCCGCTGACGCCGAACTTCCACACGGCTTCGTTTTCGGTCATTAGAGAAGCTTCCCCCGCGAAGGGCATCGCCTGGCCGCCGCCGTACATCATGGTCGTGGCCACCCCCTCCCACCGCTCCCCGGGGTCCAGCAACGCATAAAAAAGGACTGTCACCATCCGCTCCGTAACGGCCTCGTTCGACGGGAAGCACCTCACCTCGCCGGTGTTCCATGACACGCCGGACTGCCCCTAATGGAGAAAAACGGAAACGTGGCTTTTACCTCAGGCAGGGATGCTTTCTGACTTTAAGCTCCATTTCTACACTGGTGCCACTAGGAAGAAAACGGGCCAAATAACAAGTGTTCAAAGGTGTGCAAAGTTCACGGGCTGTTTTTTTCCGTGTTGTTGTCATCCAGAACACTGATGAAATGCATGTGTTTGTTTTCGCAAAAATGCTATTTGCTCTTTCTCCGCCAGTGTGTGATGTATAGTACTGTGCAGTGCTGCGGCAGGAACTCCTTCCCTCACTTTTATTGCCTTTCTCATCGAACAGGCCATCTGCTGGACGTAAAAAGATTCGTGGCTTTAGGGCAGGCATGAGGACTTTAGGCACTTGAACACTTTATCTCACGTTTTCCCGTTTTCTTCAAGTGACTTTTATACTGCTTTTCCAACTCAAGGCGCATCACCCATTTGCGTCCAATAGCGCAATCGCATCGCCACATTGGTAACCAAAGCGCTGCTGAGCACCGCGTTTCCTGAACAAATTTATTCAAACCATTCAACCAAATTGATCGAACTTCCACCCGCCCATTGCTGCTTCGCAGCTCGGTCATTTCCAGACAAAACGCTGTGCGGCATTCCGGCCCCACCTCGTCCACGAGCGGTAGAGGCGCCACCACTGAGAACTGATCCACACCGAACCTCTCGGTCAACATGCTGCTGACCCACCGGTGGGACGTCTCCACTGTCGTCACGCCGGTGAGGTTAAGCATCTGAGCCCTGTCGTAGGTGTTGTGGAGGGACGCCGACGCGCGCTTGATGGGACTGCCGTCCTGGGCTCCCTGGACCGTTGCCCCCAGAAATCGACGTCAACTCAGCAGGGCTGGCATTTCGACCTGATGGTTCTCTTTGTCATTAATAACAATTCTTCCTATAGATTTTCCATTCAATGTGCCATTGTTTGAGCTTCAACGCACAGACAGCAACAGCCTCGTCTGGGCGCCGCGGCCACTGAACACACCGAACATCTCAAATTTGTCGCTTCCGTGGCACACAACCACAGCAACAACATGAACACCATGAACAGTGATGACACGAAAAAGTGCAATAGCAAGAACATTCTTTACCACTATTGCAAGTCTGCGTTCTCAAATGCGTGAAATCGGCGTTCCAAAGGTGCAACACCTTCAATCAGAGTAATTCCGAGCCTGGGCATCATCACAAAGGATCTATTATAATAATAAATATCAGGCTTGGTTTTTACGCCGTAAAAACTGATCGTATTTACGTTTTTACGTGCCCAAATATGAATACGTCCAAAACTGGCACATATAGGAACATGAGGTCCGATGCCAGGATCGCCTTGAGGTTGTTAAACGAAGCCGCTTTATGGGAACGCCATTATTGCCCTTGCCACAGGCGAGGTGGACATTGTGCTCCGGGTGATGGAGATGGCAGAGGACTGATCATTGTATGCAACTTTCATCGTGTAAACTACGTGTGCCAGCGAGCCGTAAAAACGTAAAAGTAGCCGTAAAAATAGGCCCTTTTGCAAATTTACGCTTTTACGCGTAAAAACGTAAAAGCAAAACCGCAACCTGGCGCCCTAACCCCAAACCCACTGATCCACCGACCGGCGTTGGCCTTGCCAGCACAAGGAGAAGGGCTCCCCACGGAACAGACAGAGGGACCGATATATTCTCTCCAGCGGATTGGTCACCTGGCCCAGGCCGGGGTACGACCCGACGACCACCTTTACGGCCTTGATCGGCCGGAGATACAGCAGGGACAGGGAATCGATGGCAAGTCCCGCGTGGGGGTGCAGGCCGATGACTAAACCCCCTCCCAGGGCTGCCCCCGTGAAGCGCCTCTCCTCGCCGCGCCGGGCGCATGGCACGCCCTGCTCGAATTTTCTGCCCCTGTGGGTCAGCTCATTCAAACTGTCAATCGCCTGTTGCGGCATTGCAAGCACGCCGTTCGTAATGCTAACGCCGGAGCGTTTGCGCTGTGCATTAATACAGCATTAATGCTGTGCATCAGCACGCATCGAAGTACTGCGCGCTTGCAGCAATAGTTACTATTCGTTCATTGGTGTTCGTTAACATCTGTACGGACATTGCGCGGATTGATATTTATACGGATTCATATTTGTGCGGATTGATATTTGGATTAAATGTGCTGCTGCGATGGCAACAAATGTGGACAGGCTGCATAATATAGGCCGGAAGCAGGCTGCAGGACATGGTCGGTTTGCCGCAAGTCCAATAAGCGTTGTGCGGAATGCCTTGCTTTCGCTCACTCAGGGCGCTGGCGAAAATAGTGTCCATGAAGCGACTAAGGACTTATACACATCAGTCTAATAGACTAATCATGGAATGATTCAATCAAATATTATAGTCAAATATATCAACACTATAATCAAATATAGTATACATCAAAGGAAGAATGCGTCACTACCTCCATTTTTGAATGGTCGTCGGTAATCACCCCACGTCCGCCCATTTATACGCCGCATCCCGGAACTAACCAATATCTATTTTATAACAGTCACGTATTCCAAATTTCAAATGCGATATCAGATTTCGAAAGGTCAGGTTTAGGAGCCTTGGCAATCATTTTTGGGGGACCAAAAGTGGTCGTTCAGTTCATTTCGCAAGTCCCCGAAATGAGGCAATTTGACAGTAATCCGCAGTTCACATATCACGGCTTCACCATCGCTTCTATTTGCATGATGTTGCCGCCCTCCCCAAGCTGTAGCTTCGGGGCTGTCCCTATCATCTTGAGTCTGAGCGGCGTGCGCATCTCTACCCTTCCCGCACCGTGAGGTTCGCGGGAAGGGACCGCATTCAGGGACCCATTTTGGCGGGTGCAGCGACAGACTGAGAATTTTCGAGTTCTCGACAGTAGTGGCAACGGCTCAAAGTACTGCCATAAGCGCAGCATGTATCCATTCTCCACAAAATTTGGTTGGATTCAGCAAACTCGTGTGCATTGCCGTGGCATGATTTTGAAGGTAAATTGAGAATGATTGATAAAAAAAGTTGCCTCACAAATCAACCTGTTTCGTTAATTTCGGGACGGAAGAAGTACGAGTTCTTACATCACATACGATTTTTTATTATAACACAGTTCGCTAATTTTCTGTCAATTAATTGCACAAATTGACGCGCTGCCGGCGAAGTGTTCTGTTCCGCACCTGTCGGTCAAGAACTGGATTGCCGCCAGCCGACCCAAATTGTTCTGTTCCCCGTTGTCCCACATGCTCAGCTCCGCGATGCGCTCGCCCTCCTGAAACTCGAAGCTGGCCACGGTGGGGTTGTTGATCTCGGTGCCCGCCGCGAAGACAGCTCCGCTCGTGAACTTCACTGCGATCTTCACCAGGCAGTACATGTTGCCGAAATCTATGGTGGCCGCCCAGACGGTGATTTCTTGGAGCACGCCGCCGCCCTGGAAGTCCTCGAAGACCCCCTGGTCCGTGCCGTTGGACCCGCCGACCCTCGGGCCGAGCATGGCGTAATCGGATGACGAATTGCTGACCCAAGGGTCGGGATGATGGTGGTTGCACCCACCGATGACGTCATCTGCCACGTACGCGTGTCCGTGCGTCACGTTGGCGGCGTCGTTTAGGCGTTGGAAGGGAGATCGAGCGTCGATGACATCATCGGGGCTGTGGATGGGGTGGTGTAGACCGGGGATGACGTCATTTGTGGGTGTGGCATGGGCACAGGGCGGCTGGGGAACCGGGAGGGCGGTGCAGCAGCACGCCCACGAGAGGAGCAGCGCCAGAACTGTCGACCTCATTGCTCCCGGTGGTGCCTGGCATAAGGGAAGGCACCATGTCGATTTTGATACGCTTAGCGTCAATTTGACACCAGGGGTGGGTGGGTGGGTAGGGGAGGGGGTGTCAGACCCGTGACGCTACACTCCTCTCTATCCATCAAATCCCAGTTTCACTTTTCACCGTTATTTCTACTTTCCGCCGTTGCCTTTCTACATCCATCACACAGGTTTCCTAATGGCAAAGTTTTGCAATGCACTGTTATTCATTTCTTCGCCGTTGGTTACATTCGTTCATCAAAGCAATCTTCGTGCAATCCAAATATTCCGATATTAAAGATTACGTCTATGTTTCTTCCAACAACAAGCCTTGAACCAAAATTACTGCACTGTGACTACCACGCCCAGCAGCACCAGCCCCTCCCACGCGGGCGGCGCCCGGATGACCCACCCCCCCCCCGGCGGCACAAACTACTGCCGCCAGTAGTCATGGCCCTAAAGTACTAGCAGCCGCCAACCTCAGCCCCATCGACGCCCACGTACGCGGCACGCTGGCAGGCGGCGGGCGCAGCGCCCCCGCCGGCGCGGCGTTCAAACAGGGGTCGACGCGACGCGCTGACCACCGTGGGTCAGTTTACAGAGGTCAGTTTTTGACTGGCCGCTGTGGGCGAGGGGGGGAACGCGCGAGGCATTGGAGCGCAATGCGAATGGCCCCATGGGCGCGTCTCGGAGCGTCCCCATGGATTGGCGATGGGCGCGTCTCGGAGCGTCCCCGTGGATTGGCGGGCAGGGGTTTTGGCAGACCGTAGCGATCGATGCATGCGGCGGGAAGACAGCATGAAAAGGAAGAAACATGCAGCTGAAATATGGGGGGAGGGGGCTGGGAAGGGTGCGGAAGGGCCCTGCGCATTTGAACGGGGTCGCAGTGTGAGGGGAGTCCGGAAAATGGGCTGAGACGCGAGGCGGATAGGCGGCGGGCGCGCGGAGATGCGAGTCATCTCAGGCAAGTTGAAGGTGCGCGCGTCCGCGTGGTCTCCGGGCTTCGATGGTTTGGGCGACATTGGAAAATCGGAGGGCATCGCCGGCGACCCGCGACCGGCCCTGATTGTAACCCGTGCCCGGCATCCCGGCGCCCACGGACTCTCGCGCTGATCAAGAAATCTACTCTCCTGGGCGCGCCGCTGCCGGCGAGATCTACGCGCCTCTGCTCGCGATTGCCCCGCCGCCGGCTTTGATCCCCGGCGCCCCACCCATGAGAGTTCGGCCCTGGCCGCCAGTAAGCCCCCGAGATCCTTAAGGGGCCCTCGCGAAGGAAAACATTCGCCCCGCCACACCCACCAGATTCAAATATTTGCAAAAGAACGGCGGCCGAAAAACCGACCAAACCCCATGCCAGGCCATTCCCCCCTCTCCGGCCGCCCCTTGCCGCCCACCTGCGGTGCGTGCCGCCACGTTGGATCGGCGCCGATGCGCGATACAAACGATGGGCTGACCGTCAGGCGGTTAACCATGCACCGGGCGTTGAACCGGTCAGACCGTCCCGGCGGCGCCTGGCGCTGGCCTGGCTGCCTCGGGGCCGCCCGCCGTGTGTGAGTGGGCAGGCCGATCGCGCGGGTGCCGGGGCCCCCTGCCGAACTGGGCCCTTCACCACGGCCACAAGCGGCCGTCAGGTCTGACTGTGTGTTGTGTGTGCATGGCCAGCGACTTGGTCGGGAAAGTGATGACCCGACAGTTATCCATCCAATGTCCAGTTATCCAGTTATCCAGTTGTCCAGTTATCCTGTTATCCATTTATCATTATCCAGTTATCCCTCCATACAATCCGTAGTTCCTCTGTCCCAATAAGAAGTATATCAACAATATGGTACTTCCCCCGTACCAGATGAAATTGCCCTGATATAAAACAACAAAAATCGGGATTTAAATTGGGACAAAGTTTAATAAACCTCGTTCCATTGCACAAAATAATGTCAAAACAGAAAGACCACAAGTCAAGCTTGTGGAAACCAGTGTTAACCTCCATCTGAATGACATCTCAGTTCTTGTCTGCATCCCTCAAAAAGCTTGAATATTTCCAAAATTTTTGGCCGATTGGCGTATTTCAACATGACACTGCGGATTGAATAATCAGCCGATTGACTCAAAATTTTGGGAGCACCAACAAGACCCAAAACAAAATATGAAGCAAATTACTGTGGAATTCTTCAATGACTTGGCTGTTTTACAGGGCCACAATTCATTAACCTAGACATTACAGTGATTATTAACAGGGTACAAGGAGCGCATGTAGTTAACGCTTCAGTTAAGGCCCCAAGGCCTTCCGGAGCAAAGAACTCGAGCGGCCCGGCGCAACAGGGAATGCGGACGTGACAGTGAGGTGTGACGGCGATTTGTCAGGATCGGATAAGGGCTTTGGCTGGGGAAGCCATGGTCGTGAAGAGGGCTTTATGGTAGGTCAGTGTGTGAGTTGCTACGCTTTCACGTGCCGTGGTGCAGAAATGAGATGTTGCAGTTTAGCACAAAGTGCTGGCACAACAGGCTGGCACTGGCAGCGGAGATTGCCCAACCGGCTTTGGCGGATTCGAGAGGCGAATGCTGGGCCCAAACCCTTTCCCAGCTCTTAAAAAAACCAGTTGTGCATCGATCCAATCGCTAATTGTAGCTTGCTTGTGTGATACACAATGTGTATACTGGTGCAACGATGGATGGGATATTATCTCCCATCGTTTGGAGCATGAAGGTGGCTTTGCTGCCACATGCAAAAGTGATCGTGCCAGTCAAACGCCAGTAAAGGTGACGGGGCTGAGAGCTTCAGGAGCAGGTTGGCTCCCCACACCTTTGCATATCAGCCCTTGAACAAGCTCGGTCGTGAAACGATCCAGTTGCTGATTGTGGTCTGACTTCCGGGAGTTGGGGCAGGGATGGGATACGCCTCCCATCACTTGGGGCATGAAGACGGCTTTACTGCCACATGCCTTCCGGACGTGACTACACCCATCATACACCACTAGAAGCAAAAGGGCCGAGAGCTTCAGGGGTGACTTGGCCCCCCCATACGCTCTACAAATCTGCCTGCCCACCCCACCTGAGAAGGCAACCCACCGATGACCTAGTTCTCATTCAGCCTTGGAGTAGGTAGATGTGACTCGTTCTTCTAGAGGCCTTGTTCACCGCTCATTATGAAGATCTTAACTGCTAATTGGCATGTCTATGGTGGTTGTTATATATTTATATATATATATATATGTTGGATTCAGTCAACCGGGATGGAGCTTTGCCTTGGAATATATCGTCAACCGCATTCTGCACTGAACAGGTGGGCGGGCCAGTGGCCAGAGCTTGGCATCAAATATCACCCCAAAATCACCCCCAAATATCTCGATCTACAAACGCCAAGAAACGTGAGGAAAGCAAAATAGATTCTTGGTGTGTATAGTGCAGTGCTTGCAGATTAGCAATTTGCATCAATGACTCTCCTGGGGCTTGAATAGCAGGATTGTGCCACAGGTGGTAGAACCAAGACGTGGCCCATGGACTTGGTATGAGTTGCTGCGCACCGTGGCATCACCACGGCATAGGCCCACGGTGCCAACGAGCACAAGCCATTGTAGCCAATTGACTCTAGGGTCAGTTCTCATGAAGGTGTTGTTGCCAGTTCCCTTGCGAAGCCGCTCGTGGACTTGAATATGCCACAGGCCATGCTGGTATACAAGCGAAAATGATGAGATTGAAACGCTTCAGTCTAGTCCTCCAGCTATATGGAGTAATATATGGAAGATTATTATGAAGAGGGACATGTACCACATTCCCAAGACAAGGACAAACTCTGGTGAGGCTGCTATAGCCATTCATCAATTGCAGGTGAGTGAAATGCTCAACTGCAACAACAGATGTATGTCAAGGATGACAGTGCAAAACTTGGCAGCACCGGTCTTGACGCAAAATGCACTGAAGCTCTAGAACTATAGCATTCTGTGAAAGGCACATAGCAGCTGAGGGGCCAGGCTGAGAGGTTGTATAAAATATCCTATAGATCACACCACAATGCTCTAATCACCTGTAGTGAGCAATGATTGTACAATGTGTAGGGGGGATGGCATTTACCTGCTGAGGTGTGAGAATCTGCTTTGCTGGATTCACAGATGGCAGACCTGAGGTTTGTGTCAGTCTGCTGGCAGAGCACAGCGCAATGCTCTGCACAGCTCTTATGTGCAAAGAGCATGCTAATTGAAATAAAGTGGGAATGGGTATTGCTTGTGCTTTGCACAAAGTGTCTTTGTTTATCCATTTCGTAAAGAATGAACTGGAAGTAGTCTTTTCCAATCAGGCAATTATATTCAACAGACTGTTTGTTCCCACAGTGCATCTCAGCATACATTGCAGTGCGCTTGGACCGGCAGTCCAAGTGACGATTTTCTGGGGTACTTTATTCATCTCTCATTTAGTTGTTGTTCAATACTGATGTATTGCTTTCACTTTGTTTCTATTTATTTCAGCTCATTATCATGACTAGAGGATAGCCGGTTGAGTGGTGACTCAAACCGCCGCCTTGGACTGTGCACAGGAAGCGCAGACCCCACACTCCACACCAGCTCAACGTCAAACACACGCATTCTCACAACGCAGCTCCAACGCGGATCCCGGGATTATATGCTAGCATCCATTAGGGCAGCTCCAAAGTTGAGCACAACTTTCCTAGCAATCGGTGGCACGAAACGCAAATGGCTTTCTTCCTCTCGCAACCACCCATCATCACAAGCATCCATAGAGTAACACAATAATATGCCAATTCAGCACATGGCCATGCACAAAACATACCATTCAGGCCCTTGCACTCAGCAAACAGATTGGGGTATGGGCTACTGCACCATGGACTCCCCACCGTCGCCAAAAACGTAATGGCGAGGGAAACAAATAAAGAGAGGATTCCAGTTTTTCAACGCCAATACACCATTGCATTCCCGACTATTCAGATATATGATATGGCCAAGATTTGCAAATGCTTGCAAAACAAAGTGTATAGAAAAATGTGGCATCGCTACCTATAGGTGCACCAAATCGCAGCAAAAATATCATGCTAACGCCAAATAGAAGGTTGGAACCGACAGTTCGGTGGTGGGGTCTAGGCCTGGGTCCATGAGAGCCCCCTTGTAGCTGCAATTTTTTTCTGGTACGAAGGAATTAATATGTTGTATAGTTACAATTGTAGTGTATTGTATGAATGGTGTCCTAGATGAATGCGTTGCCCTCTCCACGTTCTGGAGCATTGCGTCAGCATCCGTTCAGAGCTGCAAAGTCTCGTTTTCTTTCCGAAATGGCAGTCTCTCGTCGCTGATTATGTAAGCTGCTAAATCCCATAGTTTCAGGGAAATTATTATGCAACACCAGTGCATTGTATGTCACACAATGTCACCGATGCAACGTAGACTAGTGCTACAGAAATACCAGTCCATCAGCCTTGACGCAGCGCTGTCGCACGCATCAATGCTTGTCGACATAAACGTATTGAGTATTTGCTAAGACGTGACTGTGATTTGGATCAATAACAGTGCATCCATAACGTTGCATAAAGCTTGTGCAGTATTGCGCTCAAAACTTGTACTACTTTCCCAGATGGACTGTCGCGTACTTTTCCAATGAGCATGCATATTCGAATATGCATGCTCATAGCGCACAGAATTCTGCGCGCTGATTGTTCTTCACTGGTGATGCAGCACGTGGCTGTAGGCTTGCCATTCAGTTCGGTGCACCTTTTTCACTTTTGTGGTTTTACGCGCAAAAATTCAAAAACACAGTAGCACCTATTTTCCTGTGATGTGCACGCATGTCGAGAACCCCACGTTGCGTGATGAAGTCGCAAGCAATGATTGGCTGCCGAACCTCGAGCACCCGCAACGCAGCGTGCACCACACCCTTGGCAACGGCAACGACTCCGTCGAACAAAAGGCCGTTTCCTGACCATTCCAGCGCGTCTGAATGCCGTTCCCTTGCTTCCCGGCAGACGCATGTGCTGTCTTTATATCCGCAGGTCTCTATTTACGTATGCTTACAAGCGTTTGCGCGTGAAAGCCTAATTGCACGCTGTGCTTACACCGCTGATATCAACCCTGCATGATTCTAATCGCCGAATCGGCATGCGGAGGCTGAGGGAGATCCCCGAGCCCACAAAGGAATGGCAACGAACTGAACTTCTTATGGTACCTGGGCACGTACGTGTACCCGCCAATACGGGTACAAGGTTTAGTGGGTAGCCACAAGGCTGGTGCAAGAAATTTTCTGCAAATTTCGGCACATTTCTGAAGATTTATGGCCGGCCGCTCGGATTATCCGGGAACTGCACAGTTTTTTTACCAACAATCTCTCCCTGGCGTTTTTGGTGTCGCAAATTTGGAAGAAGATCATCGCCGCCACTCTGGGCATGTGGGCGTCTCCAGTCGTGCTAGGAGCCTATTCGCCCCAGCTCTATTCGCAGTTGTAGTTTGTTTTTCTTTTCTTTAGCTTATGGGCTGGGCGCTTGGAGGACATCCGATAGAGCCAGCGAGTTGGAATTGAGAGATCCAACGAGGCGGAGTTCCGCCTGTGGTGCTGCAGGTTCTCTGGCAGGCGGTGGAGCGGCTGAGGTGGCACAGTTCTCCTCGGGTCAGTCAGTACTTGTTGCCCATTTCAATGTGAACGTCTGGTGTGCGCAGGACAGCGCGTCCAGCAGTTGCCGTTTCTGGAGAGGGCGGAGCACTGATCATTGTTTGAATGTGCGAAAATATGGCCGTTTCTCTATTTACGTGTTTTTGCGTGTAAAAATGTAAACGCAAAATGGAGCCGCAAACGTAAATACCAAGGCAATTCGCGCTTGCTTTTCGTCGTTGTTGTTGTGGTATGTCTGTTGCTGTTCTGTGCAGATATCAGAAATATACCCCTGCTTTTCAGTGG
This sequence comes from Ostreobium quekettii, assembly GCA_905146915.1. Lineage (NCBI taxonomy): Eukaryota > Viridiplantae > Chlorophyta > Ulvophyceae > Bryopsidales > Ostreobiaceae > Ostreobium > Ostreobium quekettii. The sequence goes on from CAJHUC010001782.1 coordinate 16,164, forward strand.
CTGCTCTTTAGCTATTCTGTTCTGTGGCAGTGGCTGTTTGCGGCCGCTTTCGGCAACAAGCTGTCGCTGTGTGCACAAGATACATCCTTTGTGCTGTTTGCTTCCATGGCTGTTTCGAAGCTGCTCTGGTTCCCTGTCGCCAAGGCTGATGCTGTCTGGGGCATTCGGCAGCGTCCTCGACTGTTGACGGTCAGCGCGATCGCTGACCAAATGCCATGCGGCCCTCGCCGGATCGCTCCAGCGCCCTCAAAAAGGCGGCCCGTGCAAAACAAGTTCAATCGAGCTGCAGAGTCGGCGTCACCAAATGGAGCCAGCCAAGTCCTGCTGTCCAATGCTGTGTTGCGGTGCCTGGAGAGAATTTTAGATCCATCGCTTTAGATCCATTGTTTCCATTATCCGTTACTCGATAACGTCCATGTACCCAGGTAGTGTTTGTACCCGGTACTCGGACATTCCCGGTTGCCTGGGTGATGGATAGCACCCACGTTACCCGGTACTGTCGGATACCCACTTGTCGGAAACCCCGAGTACCCGGGCACAATTTCCATGCCGGGTGCCATTCCCTTACCGTACCAAATCAAGTTTCACGTCGGCACACGTTGGTGGGCGTGCGGGTGCGAAGCAGCAACCAGATGTTCAGTTTTGCCTCGCATATGACAAGAACCAATCCTTCCTTAAGAAATTTTTGAGGGACTATTCACTTGATGTTCCTGTAAGCTTTCTGTTCAGGGGAATTATTGCAATTGAGATGGGACGTCAAAAAACACATGCTCGAGTTTCAACAGCGCGTGCGGCTGAGTGTGAGGGTTTGCGAATGTCGGTTTGTGCATGGCTTGCGTAAATTGTCTGTGGGAAAGTTCGAATATAGAACCTGCCAGTTCTGTATTGAGGGGCCCAGGGGTCCCAGATTTGTGGGAGAAACCGTCTGGGGTCCCTGGGCATTACTCTTTTCAATGTTTAGGACGCAATGCATGGGCGGGTGGGCCCAAACGGAGATTCATCCTGGCGTTCCAGAGCTAGGGGCCAAGCTTTGACATGAACGACATTTCATACAAGCACATCCTCTGAATCCCATCTCTCGCATTCCTCAGTGCTGCCCCACCAGCAATCCCGACAAGTGCATTCAGCTTCCAGGGAGTCCAACATACGCCATTCAAGTTGCAAAACTTGAAAGTAAGAAAACCGCAAGGCGGTGCTCGCAAGTGTCCAGTGAATTCCGTTTCCTCAACTTCCCAATTTGACAAAACACAGACAGCCCTGCCTCTCTGGCTCCTTTACGCTCTCTTTGGTCTATCCTCAAAAATGCACCTAAACAGATCGTATTTATTCATTCTGAAAATCCACCCCTCCTGAGCTTCCCAGCGAGGCCATTGCTTTCCAACCAGCATTCAAAAAATTGGTGTACCTTGCGACCTTCGTAATTAATCAGCACAGTCACGTGACTTAGAACTTGCCTTCCAAACCACATCATATAATTACCACGTCGATAATCCCACGTCGCGCCAGCTAATCTCGCGACCACAGCGCCATGAACTATCAGAGATGACACCAGGATGCTCTGGAATGAATGCCAAGCATCCCGCGCAAACTCTTTAAGACCAGCGGGCTTTGAGCATATGCGCAGCCACGAAGGTTCAATTTCGAGACAACCCGCCGTTTATATGCCGCCTCGGCAACTTTGGCAAATTTTCAGTGAAACAATGAAGAAAACGGCTTGGCTCACAACGACGCGCAGTACTCACGCGTCGCTCATTATTCAAAAAATGCGTCAATTTTGTCGTGCAACACACTGGTATTGTACATATTTTTCCCAAACCTTCAATGGCGCACGGTCAAAGTGGAATGCGGCTATCCTAGCTCTTTCCCGAATCCAAGCTGAGCAACAACCCTGCAACGACAGTCACGCTGAGCATCAACTCCTTTCCGCCTCCGTATTCTAACAGAATAATTGCATTTCAAGCAGAAGTCCTTTAGAAACATGCACTGAGCGCTTTGAGCGTGGAAATCACTTGAAAAGAACAATTTTGGCACGGCGGAACCTTCCTACTTCGAAGCGTAAATGCAGCCGTCGTTATTAATTGAAATACATTTTCCCGACCTCGATCTCCATCAACTGCCAAGCCCCTCGGGGTATCAAGCTCGGGGCGGGGTGCTTCAGGGTAAACGTGCTCCATTCAAAAATTCGACCAAACGGATTCAAGGAATGACCAGAACGAAGTCCCGCCGAATTCCCTTCTGCCTCAGCCATTGAAGCGATCGTGCAATCGGCGTCTTCGCCGCCAAGTTGCGCGACAAAAGGCGCTGTGCGCGACCGTTTGGACCCACGTCCATCCGCTTCCACCCTGGGAGTGTGTGTAACACTGTTTCAGAAATTGGTAGTGAAATTGGTACTTTGCATTTCTGTGTTGTACCTCTTTTCTAGAAGGGAGGCTTTCCTTCAGGCCCTGCCATCAATGCACACACTTGTCGATTCCAGCGGCTCCTCAACCCACGTCACCGACTCTGTCCACACTCCCCCCTCCTCAGAAGATCCCGCCTCGGTCGCCGACTCTCCGATGGGGGCCACGATTCGATACGAATCCACCATCTGATTCTGCCGCCGGCATGGGCCTGCGGGTCCGGGCGTCTCTACCAGCATCCACTCCTCCACCGCGCAGCCCCGCATTCGAAAGTAATTCGCCTGCAGCCTGTCGGGTTCCACGTCCTCCTCGTTCAGCGCAAAGGGCCCCAGTGTCACCTGGCCGCCGGACCTGATGCATGACGTCATGAGGAAGGACGCCGAGTGCCACATGTGGTGGGACAGCATGTGCCTGACCAGGCAGGCGCAAGTGGGTTGCGCGCAGCGGCTCCCTGTCGACAGGCACTCCAGGACGGACGCGAAGTCCGCGCAGAAGGCCCCGAAGTACGAGCTCCAGAGCTCCTCCTTCAGGCTCTCCTTCTGCAAATTAATATGTAACAATTTGTAACAGTATTTGCAATGATTTGTTATAAAACACTATTTGCAATGATTATTTAAAAACCAATTTGCAATAGCAGCATTACTCGCGAATGTTAGCATCCGCGTTTCTGCTCCACGGCGTGAGTAAGCCAAGATGGTTGTGCACTTTTCAACAGAGTAAAGCATCTGGCCCGGGGGAGGGGGGGTGAGGTGGTGAGAAATGCGCGACATCTGCAATGAATACATCAAATGAATACATATGCAACTGTATACATATACATATCCATATACACGAATATGAGTACACCAAATTTCATCAAAAGTTGCAGATGTCTTTTGCGATTGGCAGGCAATTTCGCAAGCGCATTTTTGCCAATTTACGTCAGCTCGTTTTGAATCGAATGCTCGTGGATCATTCATGGCTTTAAGTGACTGCTGTTTCTTAAGAATCGATGCTTTGCAGCCGGAACGAGAGGCCTCACATATGCGTCCATAGACAGCGTGTCCACGCCAACTCCTCCATTTTCGAATTTTCTTAAGGCAGCTATGCATGGGCATACGTACTGGTGGTTCATGCACCCGCCCTCGTTTAATTGGCTAATTTGAATTTGTTCAAATCTGGCAAAGAATAGCCTTAGCATGTACCACGCGGTTGTCTGGGATACTGCTGTCTCCAAAGGGTTCACGCGGCAACGCTGCAGCTCCTTCACAAACCAATTCAGGCAAGCATTGGCAACCGCCGCGCTGATCAGCCTTGTGTAGAGTTATCGCCAGAATGCCAGCAAAGCAGCTAGAGCAAAGTAGCTAGAGTGCACGTGGCTGGGATGTAGTGCGATTGGGGTAAGCAACGAATTCTAAGGCTGTATTGAAACACATGTATACAATGTTGAATTGGAGCCAGGGGTGCCTCACCTGGTCAACATGGTCCAGCTGTTCGCTAGCTTTTATATAGCAGCCGTCTGGCTGCCGCTGTGCCATTTCAAACAGGTCGCAGACCTCCAGTGCGGCGGGCCTCGGCAGCGCCAGAATATTGACCGTTGACTGCGAATGCTCGTGGCCGACGGGAGTGATATCCAGGCTGACGCAGCAGCTGTCGACCGCCGGAATTGTCACGCTGCACACAAGGTGCAATGTGGCGGCAATTATGGTTTGCGGTAATTTAGGGAATTACAGTGGGAAATTTTTCGCTTGTATCATACTACACACTTACTCCGTCCCATATGCATTGCCGTCTATTTCAAAGGCAAATTTGATTAAAACCTGCATCTAAATTCAGGTGCCAAAATCAGAAAGACTAGGTACCAAAACCCTGAACCACCAGTTCCCAAGAAGGAAGCGTGAGCCCCGGAAATTCTGAGTGTTGGGAGAAAATCAAATTTTGGTCTGTGTTAAGCGAAAAAAAACTTTGTTTATCTGGCAGAAGACCCCCTCCATAAAGTGATGCCAAACCGCAGTGCATAATAACGTTGAATTTAGTTCTGGGCATTGTGCTCCAAACTCGTGGCCACGAATTTGACTGTAGCTTCATTGGAAAATGAAGTTCTGATGATGGGAGAAAAACGCGCAAATCAGGCTTGGGTTTTACGCTGTGAAAACCGAAAGCATCTACGTTCTTGCCCGTTTTTGCTGCGTGTCCGAAATGCGATTTCGCTATTCAAATTCACATTGTAATCAATTATGATTTGATCGCAATTGCTGTCCCAACGTCTGGCTTTAAGGAACTGCACTGAACAGCCGCCCATTTTCTAACCTCATTGTGTCTCGCCTCATGTAAACGCCCCCGGCAGTGCCCACACGCCTTCCCCCCGCCGAAACGTGCACTTGAGGCCAACTGCCGACGCACGCAATGTCTCTGGCCAGCCTGATGTGAAGTCTGCATGGCTCTCCGGCGATCAAGCAAGGAGGCTCGACGAGGGCGACGTCGGGGAAAGGCTCCGGTACTTTTGGCCTTTCGGAAGCCGCTGGAAGCGGCTCAAGGTGCCTTGCTCTTTTGGGTGATGCTGGAATCATGCCCGCCCAAAAATGTTGTCAGCACTGCCACTGGCGGAAGTGGCTATTTCTGGGACGCGTGTTGACAATAAACAGCGCTGCCTCATGCGTTCGCGTCTAAGGGAGAGTCCCAGCGGCATCCCAGTAAGCGTCATTTATGGTCAATTGGCGCCCCAGAAATGGTCAATTCCACTAGTGGGTGAGATAGAGAAGGGGGTTGTTCACTTCTTTGTTGCAACCATCTCTTGTTTCAATAAGACTGCTATTGTGGGCACCAGGCTTGCATGGGTGCAAATAGATCTGCTGTAATGTGAGTTTCTTTAACGCACAATGCGCCAAAGCGCGAATTGCAAATGCCACAACTAAGGGCTGCAAATGTCACTTCTTACGTGCACATTGCAAGTACTTGCGAAGCAATAGTGCAAGGGCAAGTGTCAATAATTTCATCACCTTAAAGAAGGCTCTATGTGGATTTCGTTGCGCTTAGCCTGAACTTGAAATTAAGTTGAGACCCCCCCCCCTTCCCCCCCAACCCCAACCCCAACTCCACCACTTTCCTTAGCCTCAATCCTTATGTCGATGTCGGGATGACTCAGCAACATTACCTAACAGTGGAACACAATTCGCTGGTCTTTTGGGCAGAAAGCTCTGAGTTGTGCAAATTTCGGTGGGATGAACAATGGGATTTTGAAGACATTATAGGCAAGGTTGCAGCCCCAAATGCTTTAAATTGACGCATTCTATAGAATGCTATGGACTTCCATAGCTATGGACTCCCTTGAAGAGCGAATATTTCAGAGAGGCTTAAGAACAAGTCGCGAGTGTATTGCTGCTTATCAGCAGCACTTTGACGCACCTTTACACCCCATGTCGATTCTGTTGCAATTGCGTAATCTTTTAGCGTCACAAGTCTGCGCCCCCCAACCCCACCCCACCCACCACCCAGGCGTTAAATTGGCACAAACCATAACAAAATCGGCGTACTTTCTTCCCTTGATGCGCATCACGTTTATGCGGATGCTGCAGCTGGATACTGAAAACAATAATTCTGGTGATGCTCAACATTTCGTACGTGGCATTGAGCCTTCCGGCTTGAAGCGAATGCAAATGTATGTAATCGATATCATATCCTTTGGAATCGGCGACTGATTCGGGGTCGGTCTGCTGAAGGCAACGTGCGATCATTGAGTACTGAGTGTGTTTGCTACTATTGCCACTTTTCCATGCACCCTTTCCTAAAAATAGCATGAGAAAGTTAAACAAAGGTTGTTCGCAATTGCACACAGGCACCGTTTTAGGCCTGTGTTTCGGGTGAACGTCAATGCCAGTGACCACATTACACCTTAAAAAAGCGACATACTATATGCTGTTTCCAGTTGAATGGAGACTCTTGAGAATATCTAGACTCGTTGTTTAACTGCCATATTTAGTACATGTTCACAATTTAATGTACTCTTTAAGCAATGCGCTGCATGGGATATAATTAAACAAGCCACGATTTACGGGGCAACTCACCTCTGATGAATTTCGCAGCGGCTAGGAGCCTCGTGCGGCGCACGGCCCCAAAAATTTGGCCAAATTTCCTTCCGAAGCAGCCGCCGTTGCTGGTAGATTCTGGCACTTGGGGATGTGCATCATGCACAGTACTTTTGTCTGCGTCATTCAAGATAATGTCACTGGCAAAAAAAGACCAAATAACACTTTTCTAACACACATAAAACACATTTCATCAAAGTTCTGCACGCTAAGAACACAAAAGCAACACAAACTCGTAAACTTTGTACACATTTGAACACGCGTTATTTGGCCCTTTTTTCGTAGTGGTGTGAGTCTACGACGGAAATAGATTTGCACTCAATGGAGCTGCATTAATCAGGGGGCATGCATGCTAATTTACGAGGTCATGAGCACTTAGTGTTCAGTCCATACTACGGCAAAGAGGGTTTCTGTTGCACTGGTGGTTGACATGTCGCCACTTTGGTGAGCCTCCAACGGTGATTTACATTTTCCTGGATTTTGATGGGGTTGCTCTATAAACAAGACGAGGAAATGTTGCAGGTGCATTACATTTGATATCAGACGTGCATCGTTGTGCAAATTCGACCAAATCATCATGCGTTTAAATCTAGTGCTATGTCGGAGATTTAAGGTGGCGCGTTCGAGCAGGATACGCGCTAAACATTGTGCAAGAGGCATCGCCATTAGAAGAGACCATTTCGGTGATGCATATTGCGACGCCAGTTGGCATTACTTGATACCATCACAATCAGGGGCGCACCTTAAATGTCAAAATGGCAACGCAGTGGATATCGCCAAAATGATGTTTGTCTGCCAGTGCATAACATGCACAGGCACGAGGGAATGCAGACTTGCATGTGCGCATTCATGCGCAAATCTGCATTCCCTCATGCCTGCGCGTGTTATGCACAACATAACCTGCAATCTAATAAACGTAATAAATGCATTTATTGTGTTCAGAATTGTTATTTGCATTTACAGCGCCAATTTGCTTTTATATTTTCATGTACAGAGGCCTTAAATTGCGAAGCGGCCTTTTTTGGGCCATAGTTATGCATTTTACGGCTCGCCACACTCACAGGTTACACGATGATGTCTTAAACAATGGTCAGTCCTCCGGCTCCTTGAGCACCCGCAACACAGTGTCCACCTTGCCCTCGGTAAGGGCAATGACATCGCCCAACAAAACGTTGTATTCTGCCCACTCTAGCGCGTCTGACTGCCAATTCCCAGACACCCTGAGACTTCACGTATTGTCTTTATGTACAAGGTCCCATTTGGGCACTTTCACGCCTATTTATGTGTAAAAAATTCCTTGCAGGTAAATACGCATAATTGCATAAAAATGCACAAAAATTTGCTCCGTGAATAACATGCCCTGCTTTTACTCATCACTAAACACAAATACTATATTTGTGCTTCTGTAAATACGCTGCAATGTACTTCCTCCCTCCAAGAATAATTGTCCTCTATTTGCAAGACAATTATAGTTACTTAAATGGCTTCGATAATGCCAATAAATTTCAGAAGCAAAAAGATTGGATGCCAGAAACTTTGACTTACAAATTTTGCAAAAAGTTACTCATCCCGACGATTTCTGATGCCTTTTTGAAATTGCATAAGATTTGGCTGAAAAATGTGTACTCTGATTAGGTGTCCGTTAGTTATCCACACCGTTCTAGGTCGCTCCTGTCCCAAGTGTGCCAAACCAAAGTCGCTATTGCTATCATGGCGAAGGGCAGTGTCCCTCACGTGGTGTGGCGCTTGCCAGACACGTTCAACCGTGTCCGGGTCCCCACCGAATAGGCCCAGTGTCACAGCATTGACGATGGCAGAAATCGCCGCCCTCCCTGATCTCCGAAGCGAGGACTTGCCACAGGCGGAAAAGCAAATGCTCAAGATGCTGAAGCTTGGGCTCTGTGCGTTCTATCATTCCAGGGCTATGCTACAATTCTTCTCTGATATTGAACCTCGAATGATCCGTGAATCAAGGCTTTCGAGTGTGGCTAACAACACACTCCAAGAATTGCGACCAATTTGTATGTGCGGTCTGCAATCCTTCCCAATCTACATAGTCTCTACTTTGAGAGAGACATAAAATGATCTATCTGGCCATTTGCTTCGTGTTCCACCTTTCCAATTGTCGAGGCAAAGGTCGGCTTTGCCATCCCGCCTTGAACGCCATTTCCCTAATTGTCCGCCATTGATTAGAGTGATGGCCATCGCACTCCTTCGCACGTCTTCACGGGGTTGGGAGGCCCGGGTTGCTGAGCATCCATCCCGCCACCATCAGTCCGCAAAACAAACAGAATGTCATAACCCCTGTCCATCGTGGCACCCCTTTGGTGAAACGCGGTTGTCGGGTTTGTGAGGGCCAAGCGCGACGTGAGGGTTAATTTACGGCATTGTGAACATATGCACGCGCAACGTAATCGCCCATGGCCGCAACTGGGCAGCCCTGTGTCACGCACTGGCGAATCCAGCCAGCCGGATTTCTGCGTCAACGCTTCGTGACCATTGGCCCGAGCAAGTCACGTTGCGAGCAACGTTGCCAGGCAACGTTGCTGATGGCTGCTGGCCGCCACCGCCAAACGTCGTACGGTGCGCAAAGCGGCGGTTCGCGCTTAATGGCTCCTTGAGCCCCGGGGGGGGGGGGGCACGACTTGCGGGCCAGCCTGGGGAGAGCTTGCGCCAGAGCAGCCAGATCGATCTTTCGTGAGGTCCGGAAGCAAGTCAATCGATTTGGCTCCCTTTCCCGCTCCTTTTGACCACGTTGGCCAAGCACTGCGCTCGGATCCAACCGGTGATGAAGTCGATTGAGGGGGGCAGGGGAAGTGTGAGGAGTTCCGACATCATGTCCGGCAGCGCGTGGGAAAGATTCAATGCGCAAGGCTGCGTCAAGGCCAACAATGCCTGGACAGCAGCCAGCATAGACGAACCTCGTTTGGAGGCGAATGTCCAAATCCCAGCCCCCCGAGTCGCGGCAGCGCTGTGCTCGCCCACAGCCGAGAAGATGCCCCAATGCAAGGTACAAAATGTGCCTGGAAGAGGGACGCCCCCGCGATCGAGAACCACAAAAGCCGCCTCTGGAAGGAAGCTGTTCCAGAACCGGCTGCTGGCCACGGCTTCCTTCGGGGCCCGGCGGCCGCCCGCCCATTCCCAGGGCGAGAGCGTCAACGCCCTCGGGCCGTCAGCAGGGCGTCCCGGAATTGATGCGCGCCACACGTGCATTTTCGTCACACCTCCCAGCCACCCCAAATTCTCGAGACGCACAGCCATCACGCGCCACCCTGTAAATGCGGTATGTCGCGGCCCGTTGCGGCAGCCTGCAGCCAGCGTACTTTGCGCGTGCGCGCCCACGTCAGGGGGTCACATGTCTCACTGGCGTCTGTACCAGTCGGGTGCCTGGAGCCAGCGAGCGCCCCCGGCGCCTCCCGACGCTCCGGGCTCCCCAGTGCAAGAAAAGGAAAACCAGCGCGCTGTGGGGCGAAGAGGGGTGTGTGTGATGCATCCATGAGCACTTGCTGTGTTTTCGTGGTCAACGCCTCAAACGGAGCAGCGCCGCATGCAGTGCCAACGAGCAGGTTACACACCGCCGATCGGTTCCGAGCTTCAGCGCGCCCAGCCCCTGGACCGATTGAAGTCGTTCTGGCCGTCGACAGATGCGCGGTCAACTGTGTACACCCACCCCAAGCGTTTTCGCGACGAAGATCTCTCACGGTGTTCTGCGCCGTTCGCTACATCGACTCAGGAAAAGCGTGATCCAGCCCTCCTTCGGGGACCTGCTGGCAACGGTGCCACCCCCCCGAGAGCTAACAACCCCTACCGTTAGCGCCCTCTCGTGCGCGAAGTGGCGGAGAGCGGCTTTCAAACGTCAGCCCACATTGAGGCTTGGTGCGTGGGCCGGTCGTCCACTCGTCGCAGCACCCATCAGCGGGGGGCTTCGGGGTGGCTTGGAACCGTCCCCTCCTCTCTGTGGACTGGCCGGTTTTCCTCTTCAAGCCCATAGAAGAAGGCGCAGAAGAGTCCGAGGCTGGGAGGGGTTGGAGTGAGAGCAAAGCGGGGGTGTGGCGGGGGCACGGAACGGCCGGCGTTCGTATTTGGGTGCGTTTGGTAAGATTTGAGGGGAATCTAGTGGCGGGATCAGGGCAGTCACTGTTGAAGTAACCGAGCGTCAACCTCCTATGTGGGTCGCGCAGCTGGCGTATCGCGCAACCACACATGAGGGCTGGGGTTGCGCGTATTACGGTCTCCCGAGCACCGCGTTGGGCAATGTCAGCGCCAATGACCAACGTGTGTTCCGCGTTGTTCAGGGACTGATAGACCACGTTACGCCGTCCGTGCCTCGGCCTGCGCCACTGTTGGCCTCCACAGCGGAAGGACGTGTTTTCGCTGGGCCCCGTCGCGTTTTGTCAGCTTGGGAAATACGGATGCACCTAATACTAATGGCACGCGACAGTTCGTGCATAATTCCGCATCGTTACTTTGGTCCTAGAATTACATCTGAAACTGCGGGATGTTTTTCTCAATTGAAACGTCAAAAGCATGCAAACACAGTCAGTCAGTATCTGTATCCGACCAGCCCCCGTGGTAGCATCGCTTGCTGCCTCTACGGCAGCGACCACTCCGTGACGGAACATCTCATATTCGACCCCCACGCAAGCCTTCAAATAAGGCCTTCAAATCACCGTCAAACATTCAAATAAATAGATCTGATATGGGTACCACCATACCATCATGGTGGTCATGACCACACCAGATCTATCCATTTGAAGGACTGTTTTGAATACCTTGATTGGCCGTCGTCCTTGTAACGGCGGGATGGCCAATCAAGATGTGCAAAACGTGCTCGACTTCCACCATACTCCTGCAAGTGTGCGACGCCACCTATGAGTGGAACAGCATTGAGAGTTTGGGCTTGCTCGCTCGGTGGCTGCCCGTGGAACGCGTATTGGTCGGCGGGCGGAAAATGGCATATTCATGTTCACTTTGAAATCTCCTAAAATTTTGGCCGACGTGCGGCTGTTTAAAATGTCACTGCGCCCACAATACAGAGCAGAATGCTCCCAAGCTTTGACGTTATAAGACAAAGTCATGTTTTAACGCTTTGTTGGAAACCGATGGTTGTCTGGGGCAAATTTGAATTACTTCCAGAAGCCTGAGCTGATTCCAGCAGTTGAATTCGGAGCGGAGGACGTAGATGAGAAGTAGCTTGCCACCGTGCTTTGGTGGCTGATCAACTGCGCTTGGATGTTGCTGCGATGAAGTTGCAGTTCACATTGCAGCTGCGCAGCTGCCATCCACAATACTCCTGCGTGTCCAACACTGGGATGGAGCATTCAACCACCACCCACAGTTGCGGGCTGGCAGTTAATCTCTTAACATCTTGTTTAATTTCGGCAAGTACGGCTCCCGCCAATGGACCCAGAGGGCCTCCTGCTCGTCCGTTATAACGGACTTGTAATTACAAGTTAGAGTCACAAAAAGAGATGGATCCTCTAAATAAATGGCTTCCAAACTTCAAACTACAGAAGACATGCCCCTAAGACCCCTGTGCTTACAAAATATGGATCCAAACGCCGACGCAGGGATAATCCCGGATGTGGAGGCACATTAATAACTTCGCAATTCCTGGCTGTCTGTTTGATATATTTTCCGAGCCTTCGCTTAAGGATAATGGAAGGTGTGACTGGACCCCGTCCCCTAATTCATGTAAGCAGATATTTTCACATCAATTACCACAATAAATTAAAAGAATTGGCCCCAACGGCATCACTAATCACTTGCAAAACTCTATTTATGTACCACAGTGTCTAATGCACTAGGCATACATATGTGTGCTGCAATGGAAACTAATGGTTTGCCCCATTTTCACCATAACGCCCACGACCCTTGTAGCCTTGGCGGGGGCCAACCAAGCATTGAGGGCGGATTTGAACAAAAGCGCAGATAGGGGGCAGCCTGCGGTTCCAATGCAAAAAACCGACAGTCGTACTGCTGTTTGAAAGAGAAACCATTATGTTGGGGAAAATCTTGAAACTTGTGTACTTCGATGCAGGCTTGGTTGTTGCGTTTACGTTTACGCTTTTGCTTTTACGTTTTTACACTTGAAAACGTAAATCTTCAAAAGGGCCTATTTTTACGGCTATTGCGTTTGTACGGCTCCCTGGGACACCCATTTTACACGATTAAAGTTGCGTACAATGATCAGTGCTCCGCCATCTCCAGCACCTGCAACACAATGTCCACCTTGCCCTTGGCAAGGACGTTGATGTTGTTTAACAAAAACTTGTTTTCTGCGCTTTCCAGGGCGTCTGGCTGCCACTCTCCGGACTCCGTAAGTCTGTATGTTCTGTTTTTATGTACACCGGGCAGTTTTTACGTTGCATTTACGTATTTTCACGCATTTTTTACGCGTAAAAACATAAAATAAAATACGCGTAAAAACGTAAATACGATCAGTTTTTACAGCGCGAAAACCAAGCCTGCTTTGACGGGCTTCGTAGCTGCTATCCTCCAAGAACAGCAGCAAGGTAGCTGAAAGCTGAGTTCCGCCATGTCCAATCAGCCTTCTTCAAAATTTTTGAGGGGTTCCTGGCGTACTTGGTGATGTCGTCGACGAGCAGAAACGCCCCGCCACCTCCCGGACTTCGCCCCCAATACCCCCCACCGATTCCCTTCTCCTTCCCACGCATGCCGTCCAGTTTCTCACGGTATTGATTGTCCTGCTGTTTCCGGCCCTTTCAACACAAATGTCCTGTGCCTTTCATTTACTTATACGGACGTCGTGAAAGTACATTGGCTCTTCTTGAACGCCTGTGGGTAGCATGACCGCGCACCCCTCATGACTGTCACGACCACCGTGACATTCGTATCCATACACGATGGACAAACATCCCTTTCACTATACATAAGAAAACATCATCCCTGCGATGCCAGTTGTGATGCCATTTTGACACAAAGTGATGCCATCTCAGTGGTTGCGATGGCGCAAAGCTGGGTGCGATGGCATCAATTAGTGTCAAGTGCTGTCGCAGTTGGCATCGCAAGAATTTCGGTTTCTGCTGGTCTTTCCCAGGGGCCCGGTTGCTGCCCACCCGCTGCCACCACTCCCGGGCCCAGGCGCATTACTATGCAGCAAACCTCGGCGCCATTGCTCTTAGGTGGGGCAGTCCCACATCTCGCGGAACGTTCAGACACCAGAAATCAAGCCAACATGGTGCTTGCAACGGATTTTGCCTTGTGGCGCTTCCGCTGGCACAGGGCGCGTGTGATTAGATGAGGCACTCTCCAGAGCTGCAATCTCGGTAGACGTTGCCATGTTTCCCCGGGCGGGTGGGGTGGGTGGGTGGGGGAGGGCGGGGACGACGCTGCCGTGGCATGTGGCGTCGGTGAGAGACTGAGAGCCCTGCAGTCGCCGCCCACGGCCCTGGCGACCCCCCCCCCACTCCCCCCTTGCGGCAAATCCCGCCCACCCTGCGGACGCCCAGCCATCCTTCCAGCCCCTTGTCTGTGGCTGCCGGGATTTACGCCGCCCCCCAGCGACACCGCCGAAGGTTAGGTATTTTTTTGGGTCATTGCCATGCTGCAGTATTGCAGGACTGCTGTGCACGCAGGGCAGTCCATCTGCAGCATTGAAGACCTTAGGTGCAGCGCATGTAGTTACGGAATCGTCGAAGGGGAGCTTCAACACGGTTCGTCATATTCGTCATGATTGCATTCTTCGCATATTGCATACCTTAATATGCATTTGCCATTCGCTAGACACAAGCCTCGATTCCAATGCCGTTGCCGCATGATAGGCAATGCGGCAGAGCTGATGCGCGGTGGGGCTGCAAAATAAACTAGACAGTTAACTGTGCTCGGCAACATGCAGGTACCGGAATACCTGGAGATGGGCGGCAGGAATCGATGGCAATTCCGGACAAGCCAGCTGGCAATGCTTGCTGGCATGGGCGCTGGGATGCATCACACAAGTCGTCGGATCATCCGACGCGTGCGACTTTGGGGTCGGACGCCTGACGAGGGCGACTGATGGCCCACGACACCAGCAGCTAGTTGCAGCCGTTTACGGCACTTTCGGGGGGGCTTGCGGAGCGCGCTGCACTTGTCCTCTCTCATTGTCTACCACAAGTTCAGATCTTTCGCCGTTGGAGATTGTGTTGTTTCTCGCTTTTGCACTTCTTGAACAAGAGGCAAAGCACTCGGGGTTGACCACAGCGCCCTGCGGCATGTGATTGAACCTGATTTGTATCTCGTCGTGTTGTGAGCGACGCTGTGAAAATGATCCTGCAATTGCATTACTGTAATTATTAAATCCCTGATGCATTCCCGTGCAACATTCTCATGTTCATAAAATTTCGGCTACCGCCCTGGATGGGAAGACCACAGGTCCCCTGGTAAGCAGTTCTTGACAATGGGCCATCGGTGTTTCAGCAAAACCGCCCTTCCACGAGGCAACTGCCGTTCATCCCACCACGCGGAAAGATGGCCCTTCAAGGATGTTGGCCATCCGTCAAGTTCGATGCCCTCCTGGCTCTATGCGCAGCCCAACGCTCTCCAGGGGCTGAAGGCGCCGTGCTGTGTCACTTTCAACCTCTCTTGCGCGTCTCCACTGTCTGTGACGTCCCGGCCAGTGCGCTGGCCAGCCATAGGTCGTCTCTTCGATCAGGAAATGCAGCTCTCCCATGTTTGACGGCCGGTCGACTCGCCAGCGCTGGCGATCTGAAAATTGGCGACAGGGCAGCTGTGGCAGACCTTCCGAACGGCGTGGTGATGGCCGTGCTATGATACACCCAACCCGGGGTGTCCCACCGCCGTGACACCTGATGTGGAATGGCGCTGAGGCGAACCATGCTATTCCCTGACTCATCACTAAACCAGGACACCCCACGTGGCCCAGTGCAGCCCCGCCCCCGGTCAGCTCCGCCTGCGTCCTCAGGGCCGATCAGATTCCCCTATGCCAGGCGGTACGGCCGCCGTGAGACGTGCATGGCATGCGAACAAGCACGCCCAGAACATGTGATTCGGACTCCATCTCTGCTGCTCCGCCGGCTCCCTGCAAAAGCCAAGGCCCCCACGCCGCAGCACGCGCATATTAAGCACTCCCACCCTGGCCTTGTCTTCTCCCTCCCCCTCCCTCTCCCTCCTCCCTTGGGAGCTGCGGCTATCGACAACCAGTTCATGCACGCGTCATGGCGGTCAACTCGTTGGTCAGCCGTTCCCACCGAAGCCGAAAACCCTCGCCAGCTGCAGGGCCGGACTTGGGCGCAGGAGGTGGGTGCGGCCCCCCGAGCATAACGCCCTATCCCTAAACACCTTCGTGGGGGCAAGCCTTCGTCGCGCGTCTCAGATGGCCCAAGCGGCGGCCAGCATGGGTCTGTGGCGTTGCTTTGGCCGTGCATTGCGCAGGGAGGTTGGCAGTTGGGCATGGGGTGCGCCGGTGAAAAGGACGGCTGCTGAGGAGTAGAGCTGCCTGCAGGCGCGTTACAGGGATGGAGGTTTCGGTGGCCTGATAGCAATGCAAAGGGTGGGGGTGGGAGTGGGGGTGCGGGTTGTGGTCGCCATCGCCACAGGGAGCGAAAGGGCCGCGGCGGTGGCGACCGTCCCAGCGAGACGAACGGGCCTCCAGCAGCTCGGATGCAACAGGCCGGGGAGAATCCACGCCTGGATCTCGCTTGTTTCGTCGCCCATCGGCGGTGAATCTGACAACGCACGACGTCCGCCCGGCGGGGGGGGCCGGGGGTTCAGGCACCGTTCGCGAGCGTTAGCTGATTGGGAACCCGGCACGGTGCGGCCGCTCCGGCCGTCAGCAGGCGGCTTAGCCGCCCAGGACTGAGTTGCCTCAGGGGAGCAAGGCGCAGGGGTATGGTGGCGTGGCCGCGGGAGGCAGCCTCTTTGCGCCCGTTTCCCGGGCGGGCGCACGGAAGCGGGTGTGGCGCGCCCGTGAGCATTGATCACGTGGACTCTGAGACCCGCCGGCATGAGTTGCGCTGTCTTTCTTGTGGACCCCATCTTGTTTCCGGACACGCTAAACCCTAAACCACTGACCCGCTGGCCGGCGTTGGCCTTGCCACACGGAAAAGACAGAGGGACTAACATATTCTGGAGCCCCGTATGTGCTACGTGTGATGGCACATGTGGTATGAGTTCACGGGCGGATTAGGGATCTGTGGGAAGCAAGGTGCGGGGTGCGTGACGGGTGCCGTGGATTCAGCTGTTGATCGCCGTCACCGCGGCGGTCACCGCCGGCATGAAAGCAGTCCCTCTGTCTTTTCCGGGAAGATCACCTCCTGTTTCGACACCCCAAGCCCAAAAACATTGACCCTCTGTCCCACGTCGGCCGTATCAGTGGAAGCAGAAGGGACCTTGACGGAAAAGGCGCAGAGACTCATGTATTCTCGTCACCGCCCATGCCGTGATGCTGGGGCGCACTGCATTGGCATTGCGTCGTCTGTGGCCGGCTCGTGGCCGGTGATCAATACTGCTCCCATCAGCCCCGTGGTTAATTCGTGAATACAGGGGCATTGACCCCGTAAATGGGTGGTCGAAAACGCGGGGGAGGAAGCGATGCAGTGAATTTTGACATGGCCGCATTTTGTGCCAGCGTCAGGTTGGAAAGGTAGCAGCGTCGATGTCTCACTGACGCTCACGGAAGGCGTTGCATGTGCATGCAGATCTTCACGCAAGTCCTCAAGCTAATGGCGGAGCTGTGGTGAACGCACTACAGAATGATACGCAACGCGTGGCACTAAGAGCAGCAAGTGAGATCTCTGCCAAATGCAATCCCCGTGGATGGCCTCGAGCTTTGCCGTTCAATTGCCTTCGGCATTGTGCCTGCTTCGCAATTTTGGGAGGGGGACAAAGTGACTTCGCTGGCAGAAATTCCATTGGTGCAGTCATTGGCATTGTTTGTTCTTTGTTTTTGCAA
Organism: Ostreobium quekettii; assembly: GCA_905146915.1. Lineage (NCBI taxonomy): Eukaryota > Viridiplantae > Chlorophyta > Ulvophyceae > Bryopsidales > Ostreobiaceae > Ostreobium > Ostreobium quekettii. The sequence continues at coordinate 33,539 of CAJHUC010001782.1, forward strand.
GGCTAGATCGTTGAAAGTCGTGTACAGAACAAGGCAAATTGCTTGGAAATTTGGGCATGTGATTATTTCAATCGTGGTTCGCATGCCATATTAAGACAATATCAAGAAAAGAGGAAGGATGCTCAGATGCGAGGATGAGCCCGGGCGTGGTCAAGTCCATCACGCTGACATCCGGGGCAAGCTTGTGGGTCGATGGAGGCATAGCATCTTATTGTTGATATAGCCGATGGCACACCAACAGAAATTGGCGTACATTGTGTTCAACGTTGTGTAATGCACATCGTGTTGCTATGCTCGCACATCAAGTTAGAATGCAAATATTGGCACACAAAATGAATTTTGGTGAACTCAGTTACTGTGTAGGGGAAGATTGCAAGTCCTGGTGCATAACCAGGACTCGCTAATAGTGGAATCGAAAATGCAGTATCCCGTAGGTGGCATATAATGTTGTATTTCAACATAACTTCTTATTGATATGTTTTGGGCCAAAACTTTTGATCACATCCAGCCACCGTTTGCACAACCAGTAAAACATTCTCTCAGAAAATAGACGCTCAACCAAACTACTGCTTAACAGACTGATCTAATTTTGCTAACGGATTGGCGCTCAAACACAGAAGCAAAAACAGAACAAAATCGCAGTGGAACACTCTGCCAAGTGCACGAACAGCTTTGTGTCTGTCTTTCACGCGCAGCTGCCCAGTCCGCCCCAAGTCGAGGAGAGCACCAGAGACGCAAGAGCGGCGGAAAGAGGATGGCAGAAATTTTGTCCGCCTCGACTCAAGTGGTCTATGCGGCAGCGGCGATTTGCTGCAAAGGTACCGAAAGCTTTCACACCACGTTGAACTTTGCAGTGCAGTGAACATATTTGCGATACAACCGTAGATTGTGTGGAACATTCAACATCACTGGCAAAAATTGCATCAAACACACGATTAAAAAATCGCATTTTGGTCAGTTGCCCTAGCGATTTACGATATAGATACACTATGTCTGCTATCCAACTAACCAGGCAATTGATAGGAATTTGAAATAAGAACACATTTTCAGTAAAAAACGTATCATGGCCAGCGTTTTAAAACCGCAGATACGTCTATTTAAATAATTCCTGAGCGCAGTAGCTGTGGAGGAGCAACAGGATGCTAACTACAACGCGCATTGAAATATGAACATAACGTGTATTAGGACCTAGCACATGCGTGGAAAGTTGCCTCTACACATCCCTCTTTGCTTGCCAGGCATCTGAACTGCAGCGCATGACCTGGATCAATAGCACTGCAAGTCCTTATGGATCAGCGTGTATTGAAGTCCGTCCAAATGCATAAGAAAGTTAAACAAATTGCTTACATATCTAAGTTCCAAACAGTTTCCGTGCATCGTAATTCAGACTTCATCGAAGGATAGCCATCGGTGTTCTCTACTTTGAATTTTCTTCAATTTTTAAATGCAATTAAATATTGAGATCTCGAACTTTCGCATTCGTGCTTCGACAGGGATGTCGCGGCGCCTGAAGGACTGTAAGGCTTTGCCCGACGTGGCGACGGCTGACCATGCGGATCGCGTGGATGGCTTAAATGAGAGGCTGCGCGCATCCCATGATCTAAATGAGCCGCTGTGTTCCCCTCATGGTCCCAGCGAGTCGCTGTGCTCAACCACGGGCGGAGATCGCCGGCCAGATTTTGAGAGACCCGAGCTGGCGGAAGCCAGCCCTCAGCCCTCGCAGCGCCAGTCTCGGGATGGTCTGCAGGTGGAAGTAGCGAGAAGCTTCGGATTGTTGGGCAGTCTGGAATTGCAACTGCGGGCGAAAACTTCTCAGAGGTGGGGGTGGATGATAGCAACGCCTGCTTGTTTTTGGAATGTAGTGGCATGCGTGTTTTGTTCAAGCAGTGCCTCACAGTGAATTATGTTAAGAAATCTGTACCATTTCCCAAGTGATGCCTCATATGAGGCATAATTTTTGAAGATAGACAATTGCTGTGTTCAGCGCTTGACATATAAAACAGTGCTTTTGTTGATTGGTTACAAAATTTATGACATAAATGGAATCAAATGAAATTGCTGCAGTGATGTTGGAGCTGTGTGACCCACCAAAACCCTTTTGTTGGCGGAGGCTGTTCCGATGGTGCCTTCGCGCCTATTCGATAATGGATCGCTTTTGCATTTCCTGCTCCGCATCAGCCCAGTAAAATATCGCATGTCCATGTGACTATGGATTGTGGTGCTTTTCATTTCAAAATTACCAGCTGCAAATACACCTGAATTAGCAAGGCTTTGGAGAATAGGGCATAGTCGATCCCGCGATTTCATTCGAGTTTGCATCAGCGGATGCTACATTTTGTGTTACGTTTGGACTACTTAATCATTTGATGCATTTGCAACTGTTTAACACCCCTGACACCAATTGCACAAACAGCAGCAACACACTACAAACCATATTGCACTGAATTGCAAGTACTGCGCAAATACGATCCACGCAAAATATTTTCTGTCAATTTCGACTGCGGCTTGTTTGAAAATGCCATGTTTCCTCCGCGACAGCGGCACCTCCATTTCCGATCTCGGTGCGCGGCTTTCCCGGATGGGTCTGGGTTCCGCCATGGGCCCTGCCACGGGCACCATATTGGGCCCTGGGGACCCTAGAAGACCGTCCGAAGAGGTTTGCAGACGCTTCGCGCGAATGCTGGCCAAGATTCAAGACAGTGGCGACGATGGCGCACCCACCTCGCATTCTTGGGATTCGAACCATGTGGGAATCTTGGCATTGAAAATTATTTTACCAATTTTATCTATTTTACCTGTTTTAATCATCATTGACACAAGCCAAAAATCGGCTAAAACACACACGGTTCGAGCCATATAAAAATTGATGCGAAAACCGCGGCAAAACGTGTAAAAATTGATGTAAACTGACTCAATCGCTACTACATGGTCTGGTACCCTTTTTATACGACAAATACACAAATTTACATGATTTTGACACGATTTTCAATCGCCTTACAGTGTACAAGAATTTCGAACCGTGCATTTTGTCCTATTTTTCTACTACTATCAACAGGCCAATAGATCGAAGACACGGATCGATTTAGTAGCAAGAACGCATAGTAGCCATACAAAATACGTCTATTGTGCATTGCACAACAACTAAAATTTGGGAGAACATATTCATTAAAAAGTGGGTCAACTTGTTTGTCAGCTTCTCCTAAAGGGGTTTCCTCTGTTGATTTTCATATGCAAGGTGCGCAGTAGATGCTGAGGCCCGAGCCCCCGGAGCTGATATTTTTCCATCCTCTCGCAATGCTTATCATGCACAATTTTCGACTGCTGTTTCTATAACTGCATGGCCATTATTCATTGACGAAGCATATGTTGTCTTAGAACGATCGATGGGCTTTCATGATGTGCATGTAACAGATCCATTGGCCGCAATCTCCAGACACAGCTTCAGTGCTTCCAATGCAATCTTTTGTAAAATTTCCGAGCGACAACATATGTTATAAATTTATTGTTATGTTTGTAGTTATGTTTGAAGTTATGTGACTTCAGAACACAATATCCACCTTTCCCGCCCTCGCAATCTCGACTGCCGATTCCACAGCGATGCCGATTTCATATTAACAGATGACGTTGATTCAATCAGCTAAACTGCATAAACAACGAACCCAAGCTCGAGAAATGCTACGAGTCCAGAGATTTCGCCCGCCAGGATTGTTCTATGCTTGTCGGTACAGGACACGAATGTCATAAAAGGATCGTGAAGGGGTCGTGAAGGGGTCATGAAGGAATCATGAAGGGGCCATGAGGGGCTTAGAAACCTAGAAACCTTAGAAACCTTACAACCCTACAATCCAAAATCAAAACATGCTGAACCCAAACAAGACATTCATGAGTTTGATGCTCTTCATGGTTTCACATCTTCGTGGCCCTCACGACTTCGTGTCCAGCAACTTCCGGATATCACTCAAATGAAGGGCATCGGACACTTGTGGCGCCTCCAGGAGTGCGACGGCGAGCTGAAGCAGAGGGAGGCCGTCTGGATGTCCTACCTGGCCATCTTCTGCACCAACTGCTCCGACTTCGCCATCGTCCTGAAGACACTGTTCTGCCGCGTCGATCGCATGCAAGAGATCTGCGCGGACCTGGCCAGGTACCTCTTGCACCGCAGCCTGTGGCGCCAGGCGTCCTTCTTCTTAAAGGCCTGCCTGAAGACGGGAGCGGTGGTGACCTTTGGCCCCTTCGCCCTCTCCGAAGAGGACGTGGAGGCGTTGGCACTGGAGAGGGACTTCCTGGAGAGAGCCAGTGGTGTTGAGGCGCTCGGAATGGACGGCAGGATCTCGGTGGACTCCTCCACCGTCAGCATGGGACGCTGAGCCGATTCGGCGGCCCCGGGATTCATGGCGATCACAATGAATCTGGATTCATGATGATGACAATGAATCCAGATTCATGGCGATCGCAATCCGGATCGCAATCCGAGTTAGCGGCGGTGCTGGTGAATCCGGATTCATGACGATCCCGACGAGCGGGATCCGTGAGCGTGATGGCCCCGGGGGTCGAGTGAGGGTGGCCGATGCCGATCACGTCTCGACTGATGGGGGCGGGTGTTTTCCGACAAGGTGGTGGCGCTGAATATGTGTCGATCAGCGTGGCGGTTGCGAGAGCATCCACATGTCCATTGCAAGGTTACAGATTGGATGCGACTTGGTCACGACGTTGCGACCAAAAAGTGTAGATTTGCAGAAGTCCGAAATAGCTCAAGCTGGGATGCTTTCGTAGTGGTTTCGCATCTTTCGCTGATGGAGTATACAAGCTGGTCACGGGCAGGAGGGGTAGGTCGCCTCAACAGCCACCAGTACAGAAGCTGATGAAGTGCAAGCTGAGTTTGGTACCAATTGTAAATTGTATCTCCACATTCTTCCAAGCCTCGATGAGGAGGTGGCGTGTCCTTTATAAACAAAAGTGATATATACCACCATGGAATTTCGAGAGCGAAACTTCTGCAATACGCCCCTGCGAAATTGCTCCATTGAGGCAGCGCTATCCTCCTGTTGTGACGACAGTGCCCTTACTTTTGGCGGCAGGCGCTGCAACCGTACAGTTCTGCGATAATGGCCCCGTTGCTCCTTTTTGCGACGGCGCAGCGTCGTCCCCTTCGCGTGGCGCACAGCCTCACAGCCCCGGCGCTGGCCAACAGGGCGGGGGTGCTCCTTGACAGCCGGCAGGGTCAACGCCCTCGAGTAAGAATGATATTCTTTTGCGACGCCAACTGCGACATCGTTTGACTTAAAGTGATGCCATCACAACCAAATTTATGCCACCGTAGTGGCAGTGATGGCGCCTGTTTGTGTCGAAGTTGCATCGCAGTCAGCATCACAGACATGGTGTTTTCTGATAGCGACCAGGAGCAGTTAGCAGGGCGCCACCTGCAACGCTGCGCGCGCCGCCAGAGTTCTGCCAGCAGCACCGCGTAAGCAACGTGGTCCAATCTGACAGTTGCTATGGGAAGCATACAAGGAGTCCCCTTCCCATCTCAATCCCTCTTCCTCTCATACACCTTGAAGTTTCCAAGTGCCGCCGGAAATTCTCGTGGTTACCGCCGAGCAGCGTTGCCATGGGCACAGCAACCATACGTGCATGCACTCACCATAGGAGTGACGCTGTCGTGGCTCTTTGGGATCTTATTCTATTTGCTCAATGCATCTGACGATACTGCCGTATTTAAGGAGATATGTAAGACCATTTGAACACTGATACAAGTCCTGAAACTGCTGAGCCCAACGGGAACAGCGCCGGGCTGTTTTGAATTGAAAGTTCCGTCTTCGCTGCACAGCTCCGTCCTCGTTGCAACGAGGAGCCGGACCGTTGGCCGAATGACTTTACTCGTATCATTGAAGAGTTGCGTTTCATTTATTCAACGGGGAGCCTTCGGCCAGATGTCGACGCATTATGCTCCAGTCGACTCTACAGGAGGCCGTGTGTCAGAACATCGCCGAACTGCAAGCCAATCCGCTGGGTGGATTCCACTCTACTCGGCTTCATCAGCCAGGATGTTATGTGTCGAGCGCCGCACTTCTCTGCACCAAGCACGGCTATTGCCCAACGGCGGGCCGAACTCGCTTGCATACCGACATGAAGTCCTTGGTAGAGCGCCCGGACTTTGGGACCTCGTGTGCTGCAGCGCCACGAGTGTCGAGTGTCATGGTTGAGACACCACAGTTGAGGGCAACTTCGGGTGCCGCACCATAGCATAGCGACTTGCATGGTGCCACGTCACGACTTGTGCCGCCTTTCATGGTGCAACGTCGCGGCTTGGGGAGTGGGGTGCGGTGCCCAGGGAGCCGCACCATGAGCTGGTAAAAATTGAGTGCCTGAGCCAATGGCGCCACAAAATGTTTTGGTGGTCACATCGCACGAACTCTTAGCGACACGCTTGGCTCCGGAACTTGAGCGAGCTTTGCTGCTTGTTGACAGCCTACGCTGGGGGCCTTGAGGCGCAAAGTGGTGGCGCGCCCTGCGGCTCAATATAAAGGGGGCACGCTTTCTCTCGTAACCCTGTCTGGGCCCACGTGCCCTGAGTCTTCCCAGGGGTTCATTCAGGAATCGTCCCCGCAGCTTTGATGATTTGTTAGCGGGACAATGCCGTACTGAAGGGCAGCGCTGATGCAAGCTCGACTGGGGCGCCTCCTCGAGCATTCGCGTCCAGAGGAGGAGTCCAAGGAAGAGTCTCAGTGGCATCCCAGCAAGCGTCATTTATTGTCAATTGTCGTCCCAGAAATGGCCATTCCCACTAGTTCGGAAGATCTGCCATTGAGGCAGATTTCCTGCGGTGGGGTGCGGCTCAGGCCACAGTGGCTCCACCACTGGCAAAGGCGACACGCGCTCACTTTCAAAAATCAAGAAGAATTCTTGGAACAATGGGAAGCCGGTTCAGCCCGCAATTAGCACACAAGTGGACCATCAATCGGATGTGTTCAATCCCCAATCCTCTGCGTCCCCTTCCCCGAATCACCCAATGAAGCGACCCAACTAAGGGCAGTACTAATTGAGGCCCCCGTGCCCGTGAACTCCACAACAACGCCCATCTAATCTACTAGCGTGGTGAATTCCAAACTCCAAACTCGCTGAGGCGACGCTGGCCGCCCAATCTTTCCCGCACACATCCTCCCAAAACGATCTCTGGCCAATTCCCGCGCACAGCCTGCCACTCCCCATGCCCACACACAGCGCGACTTTAAGACCCCTGTATTTTGAATTCAAATCAAATGCAACATTCGGTCGCCCAGAACGAGGTCGGATAATGGTGCCAACCGGCGAGGGGCACCCATTCGTTGTCCCATTCCAGCCCCCGCACTGGGGGGGGGCAATAATGTGTGCCCGCCAGCTCCACAGCCGCCGATGAAAACTCACAGTGCAATAGAGGAAAATCCAATTTTTTCAGTACCTGGAACGCGTGCCTATACCCAATATCTCAAACCATTGGGGGGCACCGCGCGAGCCGGTGCAGGGAGCTTATTCGGTCAGCCACCCGACCTGACCCGACCAAACACACTGTCACTGCACCAACAGCCCGAAGGCCATGCTCACAAACTCGCAGAGTGCACAATGCACTGCGCTTAACTCACAAAGTGGCAAGGCCACAAAGTGCACAAAGTATTACTCCCACCCTACCACCCATGCCCTCCCGCAGCCCAGCCGTGTCAACTGGCGCCAATCCACATGCCATCCGCTGGGGCGCCGAATCACGTGCAAGTTCACCGCAGTCAATCAACGTGGATCTGACCCACACACAAGTTGACCATAGTCAACTGACCCATTATTGACCCACACGCAATCTGACCACAGGCAATTAATACATCACCGTCCCATATGCAAGCTGACCGCAGTCAATCACCTTGGATCTGACCCGCACGCAAGTTGACCACAGTCCGCTGATCCATCACCAACCTACATGCACGTTTACCGCAGCCAGCCGCCGGCGCCTCATATCACCGCCTCGTTCTCCTCTCCGAGCTCGAAGGCCTTGCCGGAGTACAAGCCGTTGGAGGTGAACATCCACAGGCCGCCGTTGTCCGTGGTGACCATGGCAGTGCCCACGTAGCCAATATGCAGGTCGTATTCCGTCACCATGACCTTGGCAAAAACTTTGGCGCCGCCGGGTACAGTCACGGAATAGTTGTAGGAGGGTGCCTTCACGACGGAGTAGTGGATGGGGACGGTCTCGCGCTCCCCCAAAGACCACTGAAGCTGCATGTCGCCCTCTGGGTCCAGGTAAGGAGCTTGGGCACTGGCGCAACACAGCAGGGGGGGAGAATGGTCATGTCCATATTTGTGCACACGCCAGCACAAAACTCGGCTCCTCTGATATAGCTTCTATACACAAGTTTTTGATTCAGGATTTTGAGCTTCAAATTCAGACTATATTAAGACTTAGATCGGTGATTCTGGCGAAAGCATTCGGCCCTTCCTTGCAATTTGTTGCGTTTTTGGGTCCTGCTGAATAGCGGAAAATCGCCTATCAGCACAAAGTGATTGGCGTTGAAAATTGACCTAAAAATTTCGGCGTACTCTGAATGGAAAAAGTCGCTTTCTTGGCAGCTACTTTGCGCCAGTGTGGGGGAAAAATGAGCGCCGTTGAAGGGCGGTGCGCTCAGAAGTGGACAATGGTTCCCAAAGTGCGCTCAACAGCACGCGTCTATGTCCCAGTTCAAAAGTCGCACAAACTCAGCTGAAGTCAATTCCTCCGATTCAGTTTCGCTGGATCAACGACAGAAGACGAGTTCACAAACACGTTCTCAACACCCATGCGCACAGTTCAGCAGGGAAATATCATCAAGCGCCAAACACAAAACAAAAGCTGAACGGAATTCATTCCATGCTCCACCTCTTTCAATCATTAATTCTTTCGGCGAAATCGTTCCAGGCAGTTTCAGTGACCCCAGGGCGCGCCTCCCGTGGGTCCCAAGATCCGCACCCGCTGGGCGTCAAATTCCCCCATCTGACGGTGCTCCATCTATATTGATTTATTTAATCAACAATTATATTCATCTGCGAACCCGATTCAGACAGTTTTCGACGACGTAAGCCCCCCCAGCCACGCGCCCCGCGGCCCCAGCCATCCTCACCTGACGGTGATTCATTTATAGTCATTAATTTAAGCAACGCACGTCAACAATCGCTATTTCAATCAACACTAATTTAATCAACTCAATCGCAAAATGCATTAGCAGAAAAGCTAATGCAGGCTGTTATCAGCGACGCAAGGCCCCTCAGCCCCGCGCCCCGTGGCCCCAGCCATCCCCATCTGATTATGCTTCACTCCCGATCGTTGATTTTCATTTATGTAATAAAGAATTGAACAATTTAATCAACAATTATAATCATCAAATTTATCTTCGAAGCCAATACAGGCAGTATTCAACGAGCCCCCCAAAAAAAACACGCGCCCCCAGCCACCCCCACCTGACGGTGCTTCACATTAATCTAATCAACACACATCAACAATCATTTAATTAATCAAAACAATTACTAAATGCATCGGCGAAAAGACAATACAGGCCAGTTTTCGGGGACGCAGGGTCCTCCTACCCCGCGCCCCCCCACCTGACAGCGTCGACCTCCACGCCCAGCGCCTCCACGCCCGTGGTCCAGTTGTGCTCCAGCGTCATCTCCGGGGCGCCCGCGAACCCCACGCTCTGCGGGCTGTCCGTCGGGTTCTGGTACACCGCGTCCGCCAGCGTGCTGGTCCTGCCCACCGGCACCGCGCCGTCCAACCCCGGGTACTCGTCCACGCTCACGCTCGCGTTCACCACGGGCCTCAGGAACTCGAATCCGGCAGCAACGACCACATCGCTCTCCACCCCCTTGACCCCCACCACCAGTCCGGATCCCAGATCGTCGCCCTCGATGGTGGTCTCTTCTGCTCGGGTGCCTTCCGTCAGTCCCACGTCGAACTCCTCTCCGGCGCTCGTGGTGAAATGAATGGCGCCCAGGGCTTCGTCGTCCCCCTCCATGCCGTTCGTCCACAGCGTCAAGGTGTCGATCGTCTCCCCCTGGGCGAACGTGTAGGTGGATGCGGCCGGGTCGTTGAGGCCCGCCGCCAGGGGGGGCGCCTTGGGGGCTGGCGCTGTGCCGTTCGACGGCGGCACGTAAGATCCATTCGATGGTGCCGGTGCCGGGGGCGTGGGTGGCACATAAGAGCCATTTGACGGGGCAGGGGCAGGCTGCGGCGGCGGCACATAGGATCCATTCGATGGTGCCGGCGCCGGGGGCGTAGGAGGTACGTAAGATCCATTCGATGGTGCCGGTGCCGGGGGCGTGGGTGGCACATAAGAACCATTTGACGGGGCAGGGGCAGGCTGCGGCGGCGGCACATAGGATCCATTCGATGGTGCCGGCGCCGGGGGCGTAGGAGGTACGT